>CAXIWQ010000481.1:0-48755 GCA_964036275.1 Litoditis marina
TTTGAAAATTTTTACACTGTTTTTGGCAACTTTCCAACTAATCGATAAATCGATATATCGATTTTATTTTATTACCATCTTGGACTGTCGCTCAAGTGACTCACGTATACTGAACTACGCGAGCTGACACTGCCTGGTTGGCGCACAGCAGCATGAGCTTGAGATTTATTTTCTGTAAAAAATGCTATAAAAAGCTTTAAACGCAAAAGAAAAAAAATGATACCTCTCAAAAACCTTAAAGTAGTCTCTAGTTTATGCTGACAGAGTTTGGGATCTGAAATCGCAAAATTTCACTTTTCTATTTTAGGTCATATAAAATCAATAAATCGATATGACATATAAGTTCACAGGCCGAATCTAATTAAATTGGATTTCCTATCTACACTATGAGTTATGGACCGAACGTAACAACTTTTGCGTTCCACAGTTTCACTTTATTATAGGTTAGGTGACTAGTGGGTCCCGCGGCTGACGCCGCGGGCCCCGCTAGCTGGGGGTGCCCCCCAGACCCCCGCGTCTTAGTCATGTTTGAAATCGTAAAAAAGTTAAGACATCAAAGATCATGTTGACAGTTTTTGTCATGTGACTTGTCATGTGACCTGTGACGTCATCACTTTCGATGGTAAAATTCAACAGTGTATAACTCACGAATGACTGAATATTTTTCCACACTTTTTTCATATTATGTTATGAATTGTCAATGTCTCGTTGCACTATGAAATTCGTAGCAACTGGACCATTTTGAGAATGTTCGAAAAATGTAAAAATTAATTTTTTGAAAAACCGTCAACGAACCATAATCTTTTCATAGGTTCATAATGTTGACTCATCTATTTCACAGTTTATAAGAGAGTGTGAGCGGAATCGTACGACACGTTTTCTTAATTTCACAGGTTTTTTAAAACTTTGAATCCGCTCATAACTAATCAATAAATCGATATTATGGATTTTTGTCAATTGAAAGTCCTATTTATTTATTGAGCTCTATATCCTGATGAAGTTTGGTTTGAATCCATCGAGCCATTCAATCAGGACAGACATCATGGAAATGGCTTTTTTCACTAAAATTGTTCATAAAAAATCAATAAATCAATATTTTTCTTAGTTACTGGGACAGAATGGTTCATGAACCTAGCCACATCTATGGTAGCAATTTGGACCTAATACTCGAGAAAAAAGTGTGACCGAACCCAAAATGACAATTTTGTAGCGGATCGATAAATCGATATATCGATTTTTCGTTACCATCATCTTTGTTTCCCATCCGAGTTGTGTTCATGTTAGGAAGATCTAAGGTCACAGCCGCATGGCTGGCAAGTTACAGCTACGTGAAATCTGAGTAGGGTTCATAAAAATGATCACCAAAAATCAATAGATCAAAAGAAAAAATTTTTAGCGACGAAAATTACTTAGAACACTTGAAGGTATGCACTGTGTAAGTTATGGACAAATCGAAGCAACTTGAGCGTCACACAGTTTGAGTTAGGTATAGTAGTGGTGACTAGCCGGTCCCGCGGCTGACGCCGCGGGCCCCGCTAGCTGGGGGGGTGACCCCCCAGACCCCCCTCTTTTTAGTCATGTTTAATTAAGTTTAAAGTACATAATTTCATCATTTGAGCAGTTTTGAAATTTTCTCGTTGCGCCGTACATAGTACGGGTTGGTATCTTGAATTATGAATTTCTCAAAAACTACTCGATGAACATCTCCAATTTTTTGCATAGTGATTCAATCAAGTATACCGTTGAACATGACAAAGTTTCAGACGTATCGAACTTTTTTGAAAATTTTTCGGTCAGTTTTCAAGTTCCATAACTTTCGAAAAATCGATAATATCGATTAAATTCATTCAAAATCTTATTTGTCTTGTTGTACACTGTTCATACATGTATGTTTGATTGGAATTGGTTCAGCCGTTTTCACGTAACAGAAACGTGATTTGCAGTTTTCGCTCACTGAACGGATCATAGCACGGCGCAAACACAATTTAAAAGAAATCGCCTCGGTGAAAAATCTTATTTTAGTTAGACAAATACATGGTTAAAATTTGGTGCAAATCTAATGGGTTTGAAAATTTTTACACTGTTTTTGGCAACTTTCCAACTAATCGATAAATCGATATATCGATTTTATTTGTTTACCATCTTTGACTGTCGCTCAAGTGATTCACGTATACTGAACTACGCGAGCTGACACTGCCTGGTTGGCGCACAGCAGCATGAGCTTGAGATTTATTTTCTGTAAAAAATGCTATAAAAAGCTTTAAACGCAAAAGAAAAAAAATGATACCTCTCAAAACCTTAAAGTAGTCTCTAGTTTATGCTGACGGAGTTTGGGGTCTGAAATCGCAAAATTTCATTTTTCTATTTTAGGTCATATAAAATCAATAAATCGATATGACATATAAGTTCACAGGCCGAATCTAATTAAATTGGATTTCCTATCTACACTATGAGTTATGGACCGAACGTAACAACTTTTGCGTTACACAGTTTCACTTTATTATAGGTTAGGTGACTAGTGGGTCCCGCGGCTGACGCCGCGGGCCCCGCTAGCTGGGGGGTGACCCCCCAGACCACCCCTTTTTAGTCATGTTGAAAATTGTTATGGTCGTAACATTTCTACAGTTACTTAAACGTTTTTAAAGTATGCATATGTTAAGATTTTTCAGTTTTACAAACTTCCATAACTAATCAATAAATCGATATTATCGATTTTTCTCAATTAAAGGTTATATTCATTTCTTGTGGTATGTTCACCAGTCAAGTTTCATGACAATCGGCTCAGTCGTTCTCGAATGGTGAGAAGCAGAAAATTTCAGGGGTCACATAAAAACTATCATAAAAAATCGATAAATCAATATTATGAAAATTCCTACAAATCACCCTCTTATATTTTTATGTAGTTCACGTGGTAGAAATTTCAAGACAATCAGGCCAAATTTTTCATCGGAGACAGGGGTATCAATGAAGTTTTCACTAAAGTCAACTTCGCTATAGATCATTTTATCGATTTTTTATTACATCATCTTTGTTTCCCATCCGATTTGTGTTCATGTTGAAAAACATGGAGGCTACGCTCGCATGGCTCGCAAGTTACAGCTACATGAAATTTAAAAATCGGTCGTAAAAATTGCTATAAAAAGCTTTAAACGCAAAATAAAAAAAAGTGTACCTCTCAAAACCTTAAAATAGTCTCTAGTTTATGCTGACAGAATTTGGGGTCTAAAATCGCAAAATTTCATTTTTCTATTTTAGGTCATAAAAAATCAATAAATCGATTTGACGCGAAACCGCTCAAGGTCGTTGGATCAAATGGATTTCCTATCTACCCTATGAGTTATGGACAAATTAAAGCGGTTTGAAGCGGGCGAGGACTTTTTCGGCACCTCTATAACTAATCGATAAATCGATATATCGATTTTTCGTTTGGATGAAAATGTTCGCATTTGAAATTGATGTCTATGCTGTAACAGGCTTACGATAAGGATGTAGGGCTCGCCAGTTATGAGCGTGAGAAATTTTCGAAATTTTCATATTTTTGATCATATAAAATCAATAGAGCAAAAGCAGAAATTTTTAGCGAGGCAAATGTAATAATATGTCCTGACATGTACGTGGTTGAAGTTTAAGGGTAGGTTGCTGGAGCTTTTTAGCCACAGTTTTACTTTATTATAATATAGGTGACTAGTGGGTCCCGCGGCTAACGCCGCGGGCCCCGCTAGCTGGGGGTGCCCCCCAGACCCCCGCGGCTTTGTCATGTTTGAAATTGTTATGTTTGTAACATTTTTACAGTTACTTTGATGTCTTTGAAAGTTGTACATGTTGAGATTTTTCAGTTTTACAAATTTCCATAACTAATCAATAAATCGATATTATCGATTTTTGTCAATTGAAAGTCCCATTTATTTATCAAATATGATCTATTGCTGAAGTTTGATCCAAATCCATCGAGCTGTTTTGTCAGTACATAATCCTCCAAAATAGGTTTTTTACATAAAATAATCAATAAAATGCTTCAAACGTAATTAGAACTCAAATCCTTCTGGGACTTGACGTTATCGTTTATACCAAGTGTCATGTGAAAATTTGGGAGGAATTGGTGTAGTTTGAATTTTCACTTTTCCATTTAGTCAACTCTCTAACTAATCGATAATGTTAGTTATTGATTTTTCTTCTACATCATATTGAAGACAACAGTGGGTTATGTTGTTAACACGATTTGCATTGAGCTACGTACACGTTCACGGTTACAGTAGTGTAAAGAAAAATAGAGATTCCCATAAAACAATCGATAAATTGCGTTAAAATCGAGTAGGCGAAAATCGCCACGATGAAAAATCTTATTTTGTTTAGTAGTATTTATTCCCAGAATATGGTAGCCATTGAGTCGTTTTGAAAATTTTAGAACCGACTTTTTCATTTTTAACAACTCTCATAACTAATCAATAAATCGATATTATCGATTTTTTCTAATTGAAAGTCATATTCATTTGTTGAGTCAAGCACACTCCACAAGTTTCATGACAATTGGTTGAGTCCTTCGTGAATGGTGAACCATGAAAAAATTTTGGGTCAAAATAAAAACCATTGTAAAAAATCGATAAATCAATATCACGAAAATTCCTTCAAAAGACATCCTTAGATTTTGATGTAGTATACGTGGTAGGAGTTTTGAGCCGATAGAGCCAAATTTTTTCTCGGAGACAGGGGGTTCATATCGATTTCGGCTAAAGTCAACTTCGCGGTAGATGAATTTATCGATTTTTTGTGATCATCATCTTTGTTTCCCATCCGAGTTGTATTCATGTTAGAAAGCACTAAGGTCACAGTCGCATGGCTGCCGAGTTACAGCTACATGAAATCTGAGTAGGGTTCATAAAAATGATCACCAAAAATCAATAGATCAAAAGCAAAACTTTTCCGCGACGAAATTTACTTAGAAGGCTTGGAGGTATACGTACATGTAATGATGAGCTGAAAGGTTGAGAAAAAACGTGACATAGTTTTACTTTATTATGATATAGGTGACTAGTGGGTCGCGCGGCTGACGCCGCGCGCCCCGCTAGCTGGGGGTGCCCCCCAGACCCCCGCGGCTTTGTCATGTTTGAAATTGTTATGTTTGTAACATTTTTACAGTTACTTTGATGTCTTTGAAAGTTGTACATGTTGAGATTTTTCAGTTTTACAAATTTTCATAACTAATCGATAAATCGATATTATCGATTTTTGTCAATTGAAAGTCCCATTTATTTATCAAATATGATCTATTGCTGAAGTTTGATCCAAATCCATCAAGCCGTTTTGTCAGTACATAATCCTCCAAAATAGGTTTTTTACATAAAATAATCAATAAAATGCTTCAAACGTAATTAGAACTTAAATCCTTTTGAGACTTGACGTAATCGTCTATACCAAGTGTCATGTGAAAATTAGGGAGGAATTGGTGTAGTTTGAATTTTCACTTTTCCATTTAGTCAACTCTCTAACTAATCGATAAGTCGATATTATTGATTTTGTCCAATTGAAAGTCATATTCATTTGTTGAGTCAAGCACACTACACGAGTTTCACGACAATTGATTGAGTCCCCGTGAATGGTGGACAGCGAAACATTTTGGGGTCAAGATAAAAACCTTTGTAAAAAATCGATAAATCAATATCACGGAAATTCCTCCAAAAGACATCCTTAGATTTTGAAGTAGTATACATGGTAGGAGTTTTGAGCCGATCGGGCCAAATTTTTTCTCGGAGACAGGGGGTTCATATCGATTTCGCCTAAAGTCAACTTCGCGGTAGATCATATTATCGATTTTTGGTTACCATCATCTTTGTTTCCCATCCGAGTTGTATTCATGTTAGAAAGCACTAAGGTCACGGCCGCATGGCCGGCAAGTTACAGCTACATGAAATCTGAGTAGGGTTCATAAAACACTCGATAAATTGCGTTAAAATCGAGAAGTCGAAAATCACCACGATGAAAAGTCTTACTTTGTTCAGTAGTATTCATTTCCAGAATATGATAGCAATTGAGTCGTTTGAAAATTTCAGAACCGACTTTTCCATTTTTAACAACTCTCATAACTAATCAATAAATCGATATTATCGATTTTTTTCAATTGAAAGTCATATTCATTTGTTGAGTCAAGCACATTCCACAAGTTTCATGACAATTGGTTGAGTCCTTCGTGAATGGTGAACCATGAAAAAATTTTGGGTCAAAATAAAAACCATTGTAAAAAATCGATAAATCAATATCACGGAAATTCCTTCAAAAGACATCCTTAGATTTTGATGTAGTATACGTGGTAGGAGTTTTGAGCCGATAGAGCCAAATTTTTTCTCGGAGACAGGGGGTTCATATCGATTTCGGCTTAAGTCAACTTCGCGGTAGATCAATTTATCGATTTTTTGTTGTCATCATCTTTGTTTCCCATCCGAGTTGTATTCACATTAGAAAGCACTAAGGTCACGGCCGCATGGCTGGCAAGTTACAGCTATGTGAAATCTGAGTAGGGTCCATAAAAATGATCATTAAAAATCAATAGATCAAAAGCAAAACTTTTCCGCGACGAAAATTACTTAGAACACTTGAAGGTATACGTACATGTAATGACGAGTTGAAATGTTGAGAAAAAACGTTAGGGACTTTGAGTTAGGTATAGTATAGGTGACTAGTATAGTAGTGGTGACTAGCCGGCCGCGCGGCTGACGCCGCGCGTCCGCTAGCTGGGGCTGCCCCCCAGACCCCCGCGTCTTAGTCATGTTTGAAATCGTAAAAAAAAAGTTAAGGCATCAAAGATCATGTTGACAGTTCTCGTCATGGGACTCATCATGTGACTTGTCATGTGACTTGTGACGTCATGAATTTCGAAGGTAAAATTCAACAATGTATATCTCGCGAACGGCTGAATGTTTTTCTGATATTTTTTTACGATTGTACACCACTCGTCAATGACTCTTCCCACCGAAATAATTGTACCTATTCAACCAGTTTGAAAAGTTTGCTAACTTGAAAAATCAATACTTCTCGAAAATAAAGCATTTTCTTCGAATGTTTTTTTAAGAGAATTGATTCTCATGACAAACTAAATACATTCTGAAAATAAGAAAGAAATCTGTCGAGCCGTTTTCGAGAAAAAAATTTTTTTCGTAACTAATCAATAAATCGATATTATTGATTTTCGTCAATTGAAAGTTATGTTTATTTCTCATATCATATCCATTCCCATAATTTCATAGAAATTGGTTCAGTCGTTATCGAATGGCGTTCATCGAAAAAACATGCATTTTTCATAAAAACCTCGATAAAAAATCAATAGATCGATATCGACAAGGGGCACGGGGACGTAGTTAGATATGATGCTTGGCCACACCCACTGTAAAAGTTTTGGACAAATCGAAGACCATAGAGCGTCAGGTGACCCAAAAATGACAACTTCATATCGAATCAATAAATCGATATATCGATTTTTTTATAATTGAAAGTCATATTAATTTCTCATAGTGTGTTTACTGCTAAAGTTTCATAGAAATTGGCTCAGTCGTGCTTAAGTTACGTTCACCGAAAAATCATGACATTTTCATAAAAATGCTTACAAAAAATCAATAAATCAATATTTTTCTTAGTTCTTAGGGCACAATGGTTGATACACATACGCACATCTAACAGTAGGCATGAGGACTTGAAATAAGCAAAAAATGGTGACAGGCACCCAAAACGACAACTTCATAGCGGATCGATAAATCGATATATCGATTTTTCATGACCATCAACTTTGTTTCCCATCCGAGTTGTATTCATGTTAGAAAACACTAAGGTCACGGCCGCATGGCTGGCAAGTTACAGCTACGTGAAATCTGAGTAGGGTCCATAAAAATGATCACCAAAAATCAATAGATCAAAAGCAGCACTAATTAGCGACGAAATTTAATTAGAAGGCTTCAAGGTTTACGTACATGTAATGACGAGCTGAAATGTTGAGAAAAAAGGTGACATAGTTTGAGTTTGGTATAGTAGTGGTGACTAGCCGGTCCCGCGGCTGACGCCGCGGGCCCGTCTACCTGGGGGGGAGACCCCCCCAGACCCCCCTACGCTCACAAATATTTAGTAGTTTGTAAAATGTAACAACTTTTTGAATATACTGTAGGTCATAAAAAATCAATAAATCGATATTATCGATTCTCCTCAGACACCACTACCTTAGATTTCTATGGTAGTTCTTATCTCCAAGTATCGAGGCTATTGCGGATGACCTGACTTTTTGCTAGTGAAATGCTTGGTATGTGACGTCATCATTTGATGGTTTGATCTTGAAACTTAAAACTACTGTAACTTGGTTCATTTTTTTCCGATGTATCCCGTGTTTGACTTTTTGAGTTGTTCATGAGTAGTGGATTACAATGACACTAAGCTTGTAATTTTATCTATCTCCATAACGATTTTAGCACAAAATCATATTTATTGCGCTAAAAAAATCAATAGTTGACATTTGACCTTAATTCTTCGCAGTACAATCTATATTCAATACTGGTCCTGCCCTATGAGTTTCAACTCATTCCGATCATTTAGACGGTCAGGAGAGGCGTGGGAAAATGTTGAGTCCGAGGTAGCTTAAAAGTGAGCCTATTTGCGCCGTATATAGTACGGGTTGAACTTTTGAAACTTGAATAACTCGAGAACGGCTGAATGGTTTTGCTTAATTTTTCACAATATTTGCCGGTCCATTGACTTCCGTCTATGGACAAAATTTGGGTCATACTGCATGAGTTTGGCTGTTTCACTTTTTTCTAAAAAATCGTTTTAAAAAATTAATTTTGAGATATTCAAAAATCTGTTACGAACAAAATGTTTTAATTCTTTATGCGCATCTAATACACAAATCTCACTATATCAATCATATTTTGAACATGCGCCCCACCTAAATGAATGACATTTTTTGTTGATTTTTATGAACGCTTACAGAATACCCGTCATATGATATAATGATTATTGCTTATAAAGTTAAGTACCTGACAATCAACTCTATACAATGTAAAAATTAGAAGCCAAATGGTTCATGGGAACCTTCTTTTGTAGCCTCATTTATCAGGTACAACATTTCATAACAGAGATCACCAAAAATCGATAAATGATCTTTGATCTTTTATATTGCAAGTATATACTCAGTAGGTCATGACACATCTTGTGCCACAATATAAACAGATGAGGACCATTTTAAAACAGTTCGGAAATCCCAAAATGTTCCGGAAATTTCTCAAATCCGGAGGAAATTGCGAAATTCTTGACGATACTGAGCCAATAGTAGCGACTTCTGAAGACTTCAACCAGCCAAAAGTTTGACGATCATATCTTCAACATGAGCGGTATGAGGAATGAAAGTAGCAAAAAATTGTACTTTTTTCTAATCCATGTAACTCTTTCCGGAAACGTTTCCGGCAAAAGTGATCGATAGAAACATTTGTCTTCAGAAGACAGGCTTTCAAGTGGAGTATCTCCGAAATTCCGCTCTCCAATTTAAGGCCTTAAAAAATCAATAAATCGATAGCATTGATTTTCCTTAGACACCGCGACCTTAGATTTTAGTGACATAATTTATGGTCATGATTAGAAGTTGTTTGGGAATCAAAAATGGTCGTACCGTTATGTACCGTACCGTTACGTTATATTAGCATCTGTAGTATAGTAAGGGTGACTAGCCGGTCGCGCGGCTACCGCCGCGCGCCCGTCTAGCGGTTCTTAGTAACCGTCATGCAACTTTTTCGTTTCAACTTTTTTGGAAAGTTTCAGATTGTTTTGAGTAAGTTGGTTACTTGACGTCTTTTATTCTCCAGAATCTAACTCGTCGTGAACTCGAAATGATGATTTGACGTCAATATGATGTTTTTGCCACTCGTTACACTCGTTCTGGGAATTTCAGACAGTTTTGAGCAACTTCACAATTTGACGTCTTCAGAACTTCAGAATCTAACTCGTCGTCACATGTAATATATCGAGTGAGGTTTACGTTACATCCCATGTCTGAAAAACGCGTCCTGAGGTCGTTTCATTCATTCAACTCAAAGTTGAAAAATCAGCTATGACGTCATCATGGTGGTTTGATCTTGAGATTTTAAAACTCGTATAAAATGAAAAGTTATGAATATTTTTCTTAGATCCAAATGTTGTTGGATTGCTCATACGTAGTAGGATTGGTTCAGAAACTTCCAAGAGTACAACTCAGAACCTCTTATTTCTGTAGGTCAAAATTCTACCATCGATCGATAATTGATCTTTGATCTTTGTCCGTTCGGCTCCGAGTTCGTTTGATTATTACCTATCATTACTGAAAATTTCAGCTTTCTACGATAATTTAGAAAGCCGGGAGAGACGTTACAAGTTGAGTCGGTCGAAACATCTTAAAAATAGGTCTATTTGCGCCGTATATAGTACGGGTTTGGACTAAAACTCGTATAACTTCCGTGAAAATAAATATTTCTTTATAATTTGTTTTGCATTCCTAATCTCTAGTAAGCGTGCATCTACTGACGTCAAATCGTAATTCCAAGTTTATTTTAAAGTTTCAAGTTTTAATAAAAAAATGTTTTATACAAAAACGCGTCGAAGAATTTTTTTACTTCAATATTACTTTTTACATATCTCCACGAGTTCTATCATCTGAGTGAATTTGAAAAGAATCGTTCGAGCCGTTTTTGAGATCTGAAAATAATTTTTTGCCGATTTTCTGGCTTCACTCAAAAATCAATATACAGAAATATGTTATTTTCAACATTATTTTTGTTTACCGGACATTATGGTTGTTACAACACAAAAGATTGAGATCATAGCGTCTACGTTAACATGGTATTTTCGAATCATTTTGTAGGTACCAATTTTCATGAATTTATTGGGAAAAATCGATAAATGATCTTTGATCTTTAAAACTCGGGCAGGTCATGTGTTATGATAAAATACATCTACACTGAACATTTGGTCCAATTCGGACTCGTTTGAACAGTTTGGAAAATCTAAGAAATTTCTCAAAGTTTGTAGAACTCGGCAACTATTGCGAAATTTCAATCGATATTTTGGTGGCAGTAAACAGAGATGTTGTTGTTTGTTACTTTCAAGTTTCAGACAATTCCATTGAATCTACGCGGTATGCTGATGCAAAATATGTCAAAATATGTCGATTTTTTGAACATCATAAAAATGTTTAAAGGCAAAAACAAAAAAATGACATCTCTTAAAAAACTTCAAATCTGCCAAGGTACCACATATTGGAATTACAGAGCCGAATTCGCATTTTAGGAACTTCATATTTTGGGTCATATAAAATCAATAAATCGATATTATCGATTTTTGTTAGGGTCATTACCTTAGTTACGTGGCGGCAGTTCTTACCTTGAAGTATCGTCGTTTTTTGGGGTTCAAACTTAAGGCCCTAACGTAGCCGTCGTTATACGTTAGCGAAATTCCTTAGACACCACAACTTTTTTTTTCGGTGACACACATGTTAGATAAGGTTTGAAAGGGTTGCTGGCTGTTTGAGCGTACCGTACCGTACCGTGATCCTACGCGATTTGGTATAGTATTAGTAACTAGCCGGTCGCGCGGCTACCGCCGCGCGCCCGTCTAGCGGTTCTTTGTAACCGGTTTGCAACTTGTTCGTTTTCAACTTTTTTGGAAAGTTTCAGATAGTTTTGAGTAAGTTGGATACTTGACGTCTTCTATGCTTCAGAATCTTACTCGTCATGAGCTCGGTAATATGATTTGACGTCAATAGAGTGTTCTCACTCCTTTTTAGACTCGTTCTATTATTTTCAGACAGTTTTGAGCAACTTCACAATTCGACGTCTTCAGAACTTCAGAATCTAACTCGTAGTCACATGTAATATTTCAAGTGAGGTTTACGTTACATCCCATGTCTGAAAAACGCGTCCTGAGGTAGTTTAATTCGTTTAATGCAAAGTTGAAAAATCAGCTATGACGTCATCATGGTGGTTGATCTTGAGATTTTAAAACTCGTATAAAATGAAAAGTTATGAATATTTTTCTTAGATCCAAAAGTTGTTGGATTGCTCATACATAGTAGGATTGGTTCAGAAACTTCCAAGAGTACAACTCAGAAACTCTTATTTCTGTAGGTCAAAATTCTACCATCGATCGATAATTGATCTTTGATCTTTGTCCGTTCGGCTCCGAGCTCGTTTGATTATTACCTATCATTACTGAAAATTTCAGCTTTCTATGATATTTTAGAAAGCCGGTAGAGACGTTACAACTTGAGTTGGTCGAAACATCTTAAAAATAGGTCTATTTGCGCCGTATATAGTACGGGTTTAGACTAAAACTCGTATAACTTCCGTAAAAATGAATATTTTCCTATAATTCTTTCTGCATTCTTGATCTCAAGTAAGCGTGCATCTACTAACGTCAAATCGTAATTCCAAGTTTATTTTATAGTTTCAAGTTTTAATAAAAAAATGTTTTATACAAAAACGCGTCGATGAATTTTTTTATTTCAATACTACTTTTTACAGATCTCTACGAGTTCTATCATCTGAGTGAATTAGAAAAAAATCGTTCGAGCCGTTTTTGAGATCTGAAAATAACTTTTTGCCGATTTTCTGGCTTCACTCAAAATCAATATACAGAAATATGTTATTTTCAACACTTTGTTCGTGTACCAGACATTATGTTGATTACAATACAGAAGATTGAGATCATAGCGTCTACGTTAACATGGTATTTTCGAGTCATTTCGGAGGTACCAATTTTCATAAATTTGCTGGGAAAAATCGATGAATGATCTTTGATCTCTAAAACTCGGCCAGGTCATTTGATATGACTAAATACATCTACACTAAACATTTGGTCCAATTTGGACTCGTTTGAACAATTTGGAAAATCTAAGAAATTTCCCAAAGTTTGTAGAACTCGGCGGTTATTACGAACTTTCAATCGATATTCTGGCGGTAGTAGACAGAAATGTTGTTGTTTGTTACTTTCAAGTTTCAGACAATTCCATTGACTATACGCGATATGCAGATGGAAAATATGTCAAAAATTGTCGATTTTTTGGACATCATAAAAATGTTTAAAGGCAAAAACAAAAAAATGACATCTCTTAAAAAACTTTAAATCTGTTAAGGTACCACATACTGGAATTACAGAGCCGAATTCGCATTTTAGGAATTTCATATTTTGGGTCATATAAAATCAATAAATCGATATTATCGATTTTTGTTAGGGTCATTACCTTAGTTGCGTTGCAGCAGTTCTTCCCTTGAAGTATCGTCGTTTTTTGGGTTCAAAACTAAGGCCCTAACGTAGCCGTCGTTATACGTTTGGGATTTTCGTTAAATCCATAGACGTTTTTGAACGGTGACACACATGTTAGATAAGGTTTGAAGAGGTTGCTGACTGTTTGAGCGTACCGTACCGTGATCCTACGTGATTTGGTATAGTAATGCAGATTAGGGAGGTCGAATTTCAAAAAAATATACAGCCTTTCTGTTGGTTCCATGAGTGCTTTACGGTTTCATGTTGTACAGGAAAAATAGAACGGGTCAATATAATTGAGTCATCTCATCAGAATCGAGCAAAAATGTAGGGAATTTGGTCAATTTTCAAACAGCTGTAACTTTGTTCTTTTTGAAGCTACAAACTTCTAGTTATGAAATTCGGATTCCCCGTGATCTTGTGCGTAGTGTGGTGTCCTCAGAATCAAAGTAGACAAATGTAGCGGTAATTTACACAAGTTAGAAGAAGGGCGAAAATCAGCTGACTTTCGAACTGTACATTGTTTTTAAACCCAACTTGATGTGGGTTACGTCCAGGCCTACTGCCTACTTACATTACTTCCGAAAACATAGCTGGTAGCGAGGTCTGAAGACAATAACTCAACAAAAGTGTGTCACGCTTTAGAGTTTACTATAGTTATGTACTAGCCGGTCCCGCGGCTGACGCCGCGGGCCCCGCTAGCTGGGGGTGCCCCCCAGACCCCCGCGTCTCTGTTATGTTTAAAATTGTTATGGTCGTAACATTTCTACAGTTACTTTAACGTTTTTAAAGTATGCATATGTTGAGATTTTTCAATTTTACAAATTTCCATAACTAATCAATAAATCAATATTATCGATTTTTGTTAATTGAAAGTCACATCTATTTATTATGGCATGTTCACTGCTGAAGTTTCATAGGAATTGGTTCAGTCATGCTCGAATAACTTACATCGAAAAATCATGACATTTTCATAAAAATGATCATAAAAAATCAATAAATCAATATTTTGTGATTTGAAAAAAATGCACCTCTTGTATTTTTAAGTAGTATACTTGGTGAAACTTTCAAGACAATCAGACCAAATTTTTTCTCGTAGACAGGGGTATCAACGGAGTTTCTGCTAAAGTCAACTTTGCGGTAGATCAATATATCGATTATTCATGATCATCATGTTTGTTTCCCATCCAAGTTGTATTGATGTTGAGAAGCACTAAGGTCACGGCCGCATGGCTGGCAAGTTACAGCTACGTGAAATCTGAGTTCGGTTCATAAAAATGATCATAAAAAATCAATAAATCAATATTTTGTGATTTGAAAAAAAAGCACCTCTTGTATTTTTGAGTAGTATACTTGGTGAAACTTTCAAGACAATCAGGCCAAATTTTTTCTCGTAGACAGGGGTATCAACGGAGTTTCTGCTAAAGTCAACTTTGCGGTAGATCAATATATCGATTATTCATGATCATCATGTTTGTTTCCCATCCAAGTTGTATTGATGTTGAGAAGCACTAAGGTCACGGCCGCATGGCTGGCAAGTTACAGCTACGTGAAATCTGAGTTCGGTTCATAAAAATGATCATAAAAAATCAATAAATCAATATTTTGTGATTTGAAAAAAAAGCACCTCTTGTATTTTCGAGTAGTATACTTGGTGAAACTTTCAAGACCATCAGGCCAAATTTTTTCTCGTAGACAGGGGTATCAACGGAGTTTCTGCTAAAGTCAACTTTGCGGTAGATCAATATATCGATTTTTAATGATCATCATGTTTGTTTCCCATCCGAGTTGTATTCATGTTAGGAAGCACTAAGGTCACGGCCGTATGGCCGGCAAGTTACAGCTACACGAAATCTGAGTAGGGTTCATAAAACACTCGATAAATTGCGTTAAAATCAAGTAGTCGAAAATCGCCACGGTGAAAAGTCTTATTTTGTTTAGTAGTATTGATTGCCAGAATATGATAGCCATTGAGTCGTTTTGAAAATTTCAGAACCGACTTTTCCATTTTCACCAACTCTCAGAACTAATCAATAAATCGATATTATCGATTTTGTCCAAATTGAAAGTCATATTCATTTGTTGAGTCATGCACACTCCACAAGTTTCATAACAATTGGTCAAGTGCTACGTGAATGGTGAACAACGAAAAAATTTTGGGTCAAAATAAAAAGCATTGTAAAAAATCGATAAATCAATATCAGAGAAATTCCTCAAAAAGACCCTCTTAGATTTTGACGTAGTATACGTGGTAGGAGTTTTGAGCTGATAGGGCCAAATTTTTTCTCGGAGACAGGGGGTTCATATCGATTTCGGCTAAAGTCAACTTCGCGGTAGATCAATTTATCAATTTTTTGTGATCATCATCTTTGTTTCCCATCCGAGTTGTATTCATGTTAGAAAGCACTAAGGTCACGGCCGCATGGCTGGCAAGTTACAGCTACATGAAATCTGAGTAGGGTTCATAAAAATGATCATTAAAAATCAATAAATCAAAAGCAGCACTAATTAGCGACGAAATTTACTTAGAAGGCTTGGAGGTATACGTACATGTAATGACGAGCTAAAATGTTGAGAAAAATGGTTACCTAGTTTGAGTTAGGTATAAATCAATATTATCGATTTTTGTTAATTGAAAGTCACATCTATTTATTATGGCATGTTCACTGCTGAAGTTTCATAGGAATTGGTTCAGTCATGCTCGAATAACTTACATCGAAAAATCATGACATTTTCATAAAAATGATCATAAAAAATCAATAAATCAATATTTTGTGATTTGAAAAAAATGCACCTCTTGTATTTTTAAGTAGTATACTTGGTGAAACTTTCAAGACAATCAGACCAAATTTTTTCTCGTAGACAGGGGTATCAACGGAGTTTCTGCTAAAGTCAACTTTGCGGTAGATCAATATATCGATTATTCATGATCATCATGTTTGTTTCCCATCCAAGTTGTATTGATGTTGAGAAGCACTAAGGTCACGGCCGCATGGCTGGCAAGTTACAGCTACGTGAAATCTGAGTTCGGTTCATAAAAATGATCATAAAAAATCAATAAATCAATATTTTGTGATTTGAAAAAAAAAGCACCTCTTGTATTTTTGAGTAGTATACTTGGTGAAACTTTCAAGACAATCAGGCCAAATTTTTTCTCGTAGACAGGGGTATCAACGGAGTTTCTGCTAAAGTCAACTTTGCGGTAGATCAATATATCGATTATTCATGATCATCATGTTTGTTTCCCATCCAAGTTGTAATGATGTTGAGAAGCACTAAGGTCACGGCCGCATGGCTGGCAAGTTACAGCTACGTGAAATCTGAGTTCGGTTCATAAAAATGATCATAAAAAATCAATAAATCAATATTTTGTGATTTGAAAAAAAAGCACCTCTTGTATTTTCGAGTAGTATACTTGGTGAAACTTTCAAGACCATCAGGCCAAATTTTTTCTCGTAGACAGGGGTATCAACGGAGTTTCTGCTAAAGTCAACTTTGCGTAGATCAATATATCGATTTTTAATGATCATCATGTTTGTTTCCCATCCGAGTTGTATTCATGTTAGGAAGCACTAAGGTCACGGCCGTATGGCCGGCAAGTTACAGCTACACGAAATCTGAGTAGGGTTCATAAAACACTCGATAAATTGCGTTAAAATCAAGTAGTCGAAAATCGCCACGGTGAAAAGTCTTATTTTGTTTAGTAGTATTGATTGCCAGAATATGATAGCCATTGAGTCGTTTTGAAAATTTCAGAACCGACTTTTCCATTTTCACCAACTCTCAGAACTAATCAATAAATCGATATTATCGATTTTGTCCAATTGAAAGTCATATTCATTTGTTGAGTCATGCACACTCCACAAGTTTCATAACAATTGGTCAAGTGCTACGTGAATGGTGAACAACGAAAAAATTTTGGGTCAAAATAAAAAGCATTGTAAAAAATCGATAAATCAATATCAGAGAAATTCCTCAAAAAGACCCTCTTAGATTTTGACGTAGTATACGTGGTAGGAGTTTTGAGCTGATAGGGCCAAATTTTTCTCGGAGACAGGGGGTTCATATCGATTTCGGCTAAAGTCAACTTCGCGGTAGATCAATTTATCAATTTTTTGTGATCATCATCTTTGTTTCCCATCCGAGTTGTATTCATGTTAGAAAGCACTAAGGTCACGGCCGCATGGCTGGCAAGTTACAGCTACATGAAATCTGAGTAGGGTTCATAAAAATGATCATTAAAAATCAATAAATCAAAAGCAGCACTAATTAGCGACGAAATTTACTTAGAAGGCTTGGAGGTATACGTACATGTAATGACGAGCTAAAATGTTGAGAAAAATGGTTACCTAGTTTGAGTTAGGTATAGTAGAATCAATAAATCAATATTATCGATTTTTGTTAATTGAAAGTCACATCTATTTATTATGGCATGTTCACTGCTGAAGTTTCATAGGAATTGGTTCAGTCATGCTCGAATAACTTACATCGAAAAATCATGACATTTTCATAAAAATGATCATAAAAAATCAATAAATCAATATTTTGTGATTTGAAAAAAATGCACCTCTTGTATTTTTAAGTAGTATACTTGGTGAAACTTTCAAGACAATCAGACCAAATTTTTTCTCGTAGACAGGGGTATCAACGGAGTTTCTGCTAAAGTCAACTTTGCGGTAGATCAATATATCGATTATTCATGATCATCATGTTTGTTTCCCATCCAAGTTGTATTGATGTTGAGAAGCACTAAGGTCACGGCCGCATGGCTGGCAAGTTACAGCTACGTGAAATCTGAGTTCGGTTCATAAAAATGATCATAAAAAATCAATAAATCAATATTTTGTGATTTGAAAAAAAGCACCTCTTGTATTTTTGAGTAGTATACTTGGTGAAACTTTCAAGACAATCAGGCCAAATTTTTTCTCGTAGACAGGGGTATCAACGGAGTTTCTGCTAAAGTCAACTTTGCGGTAGATCAATATATCGATTATTCATGATCATCATGTTTGTTTCCCATCCAAGTTGTATTGATGTTGAGAAGCACTAAGGTCACGGCCGCATGGCTGGCAAGTTACAGCTACGTGAAATCTGAGTTCGGTTCATAAAAATGATCATAAAAAATCAATAAATCAATATTTTGTGATTTGAAAAAAAAGCACCTCTTGTATTTTCGAGTAGTATACTTGGTGAAACTTTCAAGACCATCAGGCCAAATTTTTTCTCGTAGACAGGGTATCAACGGAGTTTCTGCTAAAGTCAACTTTGCGGTAGATCAATATATCGATTTTTAATGATCATCATGTTTGTTTCCCATCCGAGTTGTATTCATGTTAGGAAGCACTAAGGTCACGGCCGTATGGCCGGCAAGTTACAGCTACACGAAATCTGAGTAGGGTTCATAAAACACTCGATAAATTGCGTTAAAATCAAGTAGTCGAAAATCGCCACGGTGAAAAGTCTTATTTTGTTTAGTAGTATTGATTGCCAGAATATGATAGCCATTGAGTCGTTTTGAAAATTTCAGAACCGACTTTTCCATTTTCACCAACTCTCAGAACTAATCAATAAATCGATATTATCGATTTTGTCCAATTGAAAGTCATATTCATTTGTTGAGTCATGCACACTCCACAAGTTTCATAACAATTGGTCAAGTGCTACGTGAATGGTGAACAACGAAAAAATTTTGGGTCAAAATAAAAAGCATTGTAAAAAATCGATAAATCAATATCAGAGAAATTCCTCAAAAAGACCCTCTTAGATTTTGACGTAGTATACGTGGTAGGAGTTTTGAGCTGATAGGGCCAAATTTTTTCTCGGAGACAGGGGGTTCATATCGATTTCGGCTAAAGTCAACTTCGCGGTAGATCAATTTATCAATTTTTTGTGATCATCATCTTTGTTTCCCATCCGAGTTGTATTCATGTTAGAAAGCACTAAGGTCACGGCCGCATGGCTGGCAAGTTACAGCTACATGAAATCTGAGTAGGGTTCATAAAAATGATCATTAAAAATCAATAAATCAAAAGCAGCACTAATTAGCGACGAAATTTACTTAGAAGGCTTGGAGGTATACGTACATGTAATGACGAGCTAAAATGTTGAGAAAAATGGTTACCTAGTTTGAGTTAGGTATAGTAGTGGTGAACTAGTGGGTCCCGCGGCTGACGCCGCGGGCCCCGCTAGCTGGGGGTGCCCCCCAGACCCCCGTGTCTTTGTCATGTTTGAAATCGTAAAAAAAGTTAAGGCATCAAAGATCATGTTGACAGTTTTCGTCATGTGACTCATCATGTGACTTGTCATGTGACTTGTGACGTCATCGTTTTTGGAAACAAAATTCAACCCTGCATATCTCACGAACGACTGAACGTTTTCCCAATATTTTTCTACAATTGAACACTACTCATCAATGACTCTTCACTCTGAAATAATTGTACTTGGTTTCAGACGTATCGAACTTTTTTGAAAATTTCCGGGTTAATTTTCAAAGTTCCATAACTTTCGAAAAATCGATAATATCGATTTGTTTCTGTTGTATGTTGTTATACTTGTTGGATACATACTACATGTGTATGAATTGTTGGAATCCGTTCAGCCGTTTACGAGTACTGCTAAGTTGATCTTTTGATCTTTGCCACTGAAATGGTCATAAAAATGGAGAAAACACGAAATCTCAAAATCGCCACGATGAAAGGTTTTAATCTTTTTAGTACTACAATCATATGAAACAAGACAGCTTTTGCATAAGTTTGAAAAAATTTCTGAGCGTTTTGGCAACTTTCCAACTAATCGATAAATCGATATATCGATTTTCTTCTATCACCATCTTTGTCTGTCGCTCATGTGAGTCACGTATATTGAACTACGTGAGCTGACACTGCCTGGTTAGCGCATAGCAGCATGAGCTTGAGATTTATTTTCTGTAAAAAATGCTATAAAAAGCTTTAAACGCAAAAGAAAAAAAAGTATACCTCTCAAAAACCTTAAAGTAGTCTCTGGTTTATGCTGACAGAATTTGGGGTCTGAAATCGCAAAATTTCATTTTTATATTTTAGGTCATAAAAAATCAATAAATCGATTTGACGCGAAACCGCTCAAGATCATCGGATCAAATTGGATTTCCTATCTATACTATGAGTTATGGACAAATTAAAGCGGTTTGAACTGTGCGATCTAATTTTCGACCTCTCTCTAACTAATCGATAAATCAATATATTGATTATTTAAGGTCATCACATTGTAGGGTCTCATAAGTTAGTTGGTTGATACCAATTAGGTAGCATTCCATCGAGCCATTGGCTCACAGTAACAGAAAGAAATTTTTGAGAATTTCATAAAATAAGGTCTAAAAAAATTATAAGGCCCTAACTCAAAAATCGTACGGGGGCGCTCGCATTAGATTACTGTCTATTATGCATGGTTGAAATTACAGACTGATCGTAAGAACTTTTTGCGTGACTATATCATGTGTGGTGATAGGTGTGGTGTGGTGAATGAGTAGGACTACTAAAGTAGAGCACGCTGGTAGAGCGGCGGCGTTTTTTTACCCTTTTTTACGTTAGCGTAACTTTACGTTAAGGCCCTAACTCAAAAATGTACCGCGGCCGATTGCATTTATTTGATGGCCTCTAAGTACTGTTAGAGTTAGGGAGCAATCGTAACAACTTTTCGACAAAATCTTCACATGGTATATAGGTGGGGTGACTACTCGAACAGTCGGACCTTTCTAGTGTATCGTGAGGAAGTAACGTTTCTAATGAAAAGCATTCCTCAGATCAGTTGGACTGGCCTGTGTCCTCCATAGAATAGTTGATGTAAACATCTGTGTTTTGTTTAAGAAACTTTTCATTTTCTATGATTCAAAGTTCGTTCAAAGCATAAGTTTCTATTTGCAGAGGGTCATCTCTTCTCGCGACGTCAGCAATTCCAACGATGATGGACGTTTTCGATGAGGGGTTGTCTTTCTGGGTCGGGCAGCCCATAAGGAGAAGTGAGTGCATTTTCCCTTCCCGTATTAAGGTTAATTGTATTTACCTTACATCAATATGCAATGTTTGTTTGTTGAGACGGTGAGCACTATAGATTGGTGAAAGTACTATCAGTGGATTGTGCGCCGTTTACTGTTGGAAAGCTGGGACTTTTGATTTATTATGAGAAATTTTCGCAAAAAGAGTCAGACGCGCCCACGCACCCCACGTTTCTCGTTTCATACCTAAATACTAGAGTTTTGCACTAGCTGTGGTTGAAAAACCATTAAACAGCACGGGTATAGCTAATATTATTTGCGTATGACCATGATCATGAAAAAGTGGGGGAAAAAAGCCACACCTAACGTAAACGGGCCGTTTTTTTTTCGCGAAGTCCAATCTGGGCCCAGTTTTTGCAAAAACGACAAAATATTGACGCAGTTTCCACAAAATGTCGGACTAAAAATCATGAAATTTGAGGTTTTCAAATAAAAGTTTGGATCCCTTCTTTGAGATAAAAGACTAACCTGGCTGGAGTGTAAGTGTGACTATAAGTCTATAAGACAAGGCTAGCTCAAGTATTTACGCTGTTTCACCTGGATCATGCTCTCGCTGGGCAGGTATGAAAATATATTGTTTAATTTTTCAAGTAGGTAATTTTTGCTTTGGTGTTCCGTTAGTCGATGGTCCGACTGTTAGTGTACGGGATCATTTCCTACTGAGTCCTGAATATCATTTTCCATGATTTGCAGAGGTATCGTTGCCTGTTATCCGGCTGTCGAGCGATATCAAGAGAAGAGAGGTTTCGTTGGAGGCAGATAGGGAAGGTCGTCATTCAGCTGTAGTACTGAGTAAAAGTGAGTGTGCATATTGGGTTCTCTTGAGCTAAGTGTTCTATACTATCTTTGAAAATATACCTGGCATTCACGTGGAGTTTTGCTCGAACAGGCAGCAAAACAATTGAGAAAAGGGCTCTTTTTGTCAGGAACAGGAAGAGTTGCCTGTTTTTATTGTTTCATCTCTATGACGTTGTGCTTTTCTGTTATCTTAGAGTCCAAGACTTAGACGGATTAGCGGTTCACACCGGTGGCGGAAGGTGACTTCACGCCTGTTCGCCAGGGTTAAGGCTGAAATAAATTTTTATTTTCACCTAAACAAAGGACTAAAAGACGGGCAGGCTGGCAATTTTCAATTTGAAATGAAAACTTTTGAACAGCCAGCTGCATTCATCTCCGAAGTAGTTCGAATTCGAGTAGTCATAAAAATCTTAAAGTGGGTCTTTTTTCGCCAAACTCGGGAGAAATGGTCTAGTTTTGATGTGTAATCATGATGTCTCAGTCTCACTCATGTACTTCGTATTGAAAATAGAGATTTTTCGGAGGATAGTCACTCTACATCCTTTTACAGGTCCTTCACTCAAGTTCAGCAGACAACCACCTCGACCTCAGACAGCATCTTCAACAGGCGTGAGTATATATTATTCATTTTCAGTTTCCGAACGGTGCTCCTGAGCTTTTTCTGGTTTTGTTTCTATCTGAAATCTAAAGTATATCAGTTGAGCTGACTCGCATTTTTTCAACATTCAGTTCGTTTACCGTTACCCCAATACAGTAGTTCGAGAGGGCACTAATGTAATTCGAAAAATCAGAATCATTCTCGCCCGAAATTGGAAATATGCCCTACTTTGATGTAAATACATGATATCTCACGTATTTGAACTAATAACAGGTTCCTTTTTGTAGAAAAGTTCACTGGTGTGTGCCGGTTCTTTGTTTTTAAAATAGTTGTCTAGCCTTACTTGAGAAAATCGAGGTTTTGCGCTATATAAATTCCTGCAATTACTAGTTTCAGGGCCCGTACTCTCTACAGCGATCCAGCTCTTCCACAAACAATGTCAATGACAAGGTGTGTTACTTATTTTTCAATAACTTTCTCATTTGGATTGTACTCAAAGTTGTGGCCCTTATACGTTTTATTCTGTGCTATACCTCGCTTCTCCGAGCGATACAGTACGACTTGGCCCAAAAAATGCGTGCTTCTAAAATTAAATATCGCTTGTCCCACCAAATTTTGAATGCCTAAAGTGAGAAACGAGGATATGCAAAAAAGCCAAATACTACATTGTATAAACTTTACTAGACTATATTACTATCGAATGGTATATTTCGTTTCAGCAATCCGACATTTTCCGCACGGAGCGGCAACGCTGGCGATGTCATCTCGTTGGCTTTGATATCAGGATATCACTTTAAACATGTTATTTATTATTGTATCCAATGTTTCCATTGTTATGTAGTCATGTTTGTCATCTTATTCATACTGTTACTGTGAATCTCGTTCTCTTGTTTTTGTTTGTTTTGAAAGAAAGCAATAAAAGTTCTAGTCATCCAAAACTTGAGTTTGTTCCATGGTCTCAATACTTTTAAGAAAAACAGGTCAAATTTCCATTTTGGTGTTGTTAAAGGGACGTTTATTACCCTATTATTGGCAGAGCTGGTTTCCTATTGACCGTTCGCGCGCTAGTTGCGCGCTGGATGCACTGTAGTCGCACGAAGCGAGGTCTACGAAATTAGTTCGCAACTGCTGGTGCATGCCCCCCGCAACTATTGTGCGCGCACTCAGCGAGATCCTTTCTCAGCGAGATCTCACTACAATGGAGGAAAGTTGATCCGCAAAATTTTGTGAGTATTCACAAAATTCTGCGAGAGATCACAAAATTCTGCGAGGTATCATAAAATTCTGTGAAAGGTTCAAACTTTTTGTGAGTACTCACAAAATTCTGCGAAATGGCACGAAATTCTGGGTAAGGTGCAATCATTTTCCCGAGTTATTCATTAGTTGCTATTATTAAACTTTGTGTTGAAATCGACATTATCGATACCTGGAATGTTTCCAATCAGCAAGATTGCGAAAGGAAATGTGTCGGCGTTTGGGTATTATTTGTTTCGTATGTGAAAAAAACATTAAAATATCTTGATTCAGCTTGTAGGAAAATTGTGTGTTTGACACGTTGGTTTGTACTTTGCTAATCGTTTTACATGAAAGAAAGATTGCTTACAATCTTACTCACTCACAAAATTCTGTGAGTGAGCCTTAGAAAAGTTGAAAACAATGTTCAGCCTGTTTAACACGTTGTTTTATAGTTTGCTTACTTTTACACATGAAAGAGAGATTAGGAACTATAGAGTTAACTTGAACTTGCTCACAATCTTACTCACTCACATAATTCTGGGAGTGAGCCTCAGAAAAGTTGAAAACAACGTTCAGCCTGTTTAACACGTTGTTCTATAGTTTGCTTACTTTTACACATGAAAGAGAGATTAGGAACTATAGAGTTAACTTGAACTTGCTTACAATTTTACTCACTCACATAATTCTGTGAGTGAGCCTTAGAAAAGTTGAAAACAATGTTCAGCCTGTTTAACACGTTGTTTTATAGTTTGCTTACCGTTTTACAAGAAAGAAAGATTAGGAACTATAAAGTAAAGTTGAACCTGCTTACAATCTTACTCACTCACATAATTCTGTGAGTGAGCCTCAGAAAAGTTGAAAGCAATGTTCAGCATGTTTAACACGTTGTTTTATAGTTTGCTTACCTTTACACATGAAAGAGAGATTAGGAACTATAGAGTTAACTTGAACTTGCTTACAATCTTACTCACTCACATAATTCTGTGAGTAACATATTAACATCATCACGTGAGTAACCAACACAAAATTCTGTGAGTAACAAGTTAACAAACTTCTGTGGGTAGCCGATTTCACGAAACTATGCGAGTAGCGGAGTTCGCGATATTTTGTGAGTGTGCAAATTCGCAAAATTCGGCGCATCAGAAAAGTTCTGGGAGGGCCCACTCAAAAAACTGAAATTTATACAACAATCATGTGTATAAAATAACACCATTCAAAACAGCAAAAGTAACAAGTTAAAAACATTTGATAAATAGCCCACTCAAAAGTATGTAAATAGACCAAAACTCAGTCAGTAGCAAAGTTCACAATTTGTATGAGTACAAAGTTCACAAAATAATAAAGTAGGCAAATTCAAAGTTTTCTATAAATACCGTTTACCGTTTTACATGTAAGAAGATTAGGAACCATAATGTTAGCTCCCAAACACAAAAAAAAACAAGCAGAAATGAATCAAAGTGAAATTCTCGTTGATTTCTGTAAGTCTCCAACTTTAGTGTTGTAAAAAATATTACTCATGTGTTGCAGCTCTCAGCATTAAAGTAGGACGATTATGTGCCCCAATCTCGACGCGTCAGTCCTTTAAACTGCAATTGAAAAATGTATTGCAGTTTAAAGGACTGAAACGTTGCGATTGGAGCACATAATCGTCATTCTTTGACAGTTTTACATTGGTTCTAGGTCAAAACGGAGCGAATACATGAAGAGCGCCGAATAGAATCAACTCAGATAAAAAACCTTAATATTTGTTTTTTTTTGCTTTGAGCAGTAGTTTTCTACCTCCATGTTAGAACATAACGTGATCCTCATGTCAGAACAAAACGTGAAAACCAGTGTTCATTAATGCAGCAATGAAAGTAAAAAGAGAACACAGACTAGATAATGTGTGAATTAAAACAAAATGATTACCAACCAGAACAAGTAGCTTCTAAACGGGCAACTATCTAACTTCACACATAACCAGTAATAACCAGCATAACCAGTAATAAGTCACGTGTCTCGTGGAAAATTGGGAGGAACCTCGAGACATCAATTTATTTTCAATGAGTAACATATTACTTCATGAAGGTAACATATAAGATGGTTTATCAACACTGGCCTACTACATTTAATCGGTCATGTTAAGACAATTACAATTATGTTCTCCCTGCGTGTACTAAGTCACGTGTCTCGCGGGAAATTGGGAGGAACCTCGAGACATCAATTTATTTTCAATGAGTAACATATTACTTCATGAAGGTAACGTAAAAGATGGTTTATCAACACTGGCCTACTACATTAAAGGGGGGCTGCATTGAATGGGCGATTTGCCTAACGTGCTCCAATCGGAAAGACCAAAAGGCACTAGACGCAGAGCGGCAGGCGAGCGGTGCGGTCAATATATTGGCAGGCGATCCAATTCGAAAATTTCCCTCGAATATTTTGTCTCCTTTTTATATTTCGTTGTTATTTACTGTTTTGTTCATCTTTCATGTATTTTTAGTCGGGATATCTTGAAAAGAACTCGGTTACTTTACTTGTTTCGCACATTGAAAAACCGGTGCATAAAGAAAAACGGTCGATTTCTCGATTTTCCGCTTTTCAAAGGACATTTACTAACTTGTTCTTCTTGATTTTATCCGATGGTTATCATATTGGCATACATGCTTGAGGCCAAGGCGGTTTACACATGCAACCAGGTTGCATGCAACCAAAATGCAACCGGGTTGCATGTGTAAACAAAATTAGGTTGCTTTCCAAATGCAACCGGGTTGCTTTTGGTTGCTTTTCAAATGCAACCAAACACTCAATTTTTTGACATTTTCCGGTTTTTAATGCAATTTGGTTGCTTTTGGTTGCATTTTAAAAGGCGAATTCCGTATTTAACCCGGTTATTTGTTAACCACACCCGAAAAAGGGTTAACCACATATTCTGGAAACCACCACGTTAACCCAAACCTCTTGTAGCCGTAACCCAAAGTTAACCCAAAACCTAGCGGTAACCCTAAAAGGGTTAAACACGGTAACCCTAAAAGGGTTACTTGAGCTGAACCACACCACGTGGAAGGATAACCACATTGTAGTTAACCCCAAAAAGGTTAATGGCGTTAGCTAGCCCCAAAAAGGTTAATGGCGTTAGCTAGCCCCAAAAAGGTTAATGGCGTAAAAGGTCTAAAAGGTAATAAAATTCTTAACCGGATGATACGAAAAATCGAATATTCACCTTCAGCTGTCACTCCTCGCGTAGGAACTAGGCGAAAAGTCGGCATGCCTGGAACAAAAGAGAAACACAACACAACAAATATAGTTTACATTAAGGCTCATCCGATATTCATGGACGATAACCATGTAGTTGAGATTTTGTAGAGGGATATAATCAGAATTCAATTCTACAAAACGACAACAGAACAAATTTCAAAACATCAAACTTAACCGCCTAGGAAACAACAAATAACCTGGCAACAAAATGTAATAAAACACAGTTATTAATTGCCAATTACAACTTTGAGTGAAAAAGTATAACGACATGTTGTGATGAGTCTTGAGCGAGCAACTGTGTTATAATTGTGAGATATATTGAATAGGAAAATACAACGAACCAGGTGTAACAATGGGGGAGATCATTCACCAAAGACAACTATACTGCGTATCAATACAACTCTTTTGTGTGAGATTATAAATGAGAAACACATACAAGCGGGATCACTACGAAGTGAATGATCGATCGAGATTCCAGCCTTACTTCTCGCCAGGAGTGTATTGAAGACGCTTTTGTACAATTCGAGAACGATTTGATCGGATAACTGGCGCACGGTCGGGCGAAAACTCCGGAAAGACGCTGAAATTAGAGTGGTGAAATGTGAGTGAGAGATTGATATACAAAATTGATTCGCACCGATGCTGCTGCTTTATCAAGTTTATGTGGAGAGAGCGTTTAATGTTCCGAAATTATGTTAGAATTGCTCTCCTTCAACCCAAAAGTATGTTAAAACACGAATATTGACGCCCTCGCTTGACTCAAATAACAGTAACTAACCTCTCAAGTGATTGAGTGGCCTTTCTCTTGCCTGGCACGGGACAATTCCTGCTCACTTGCACAAGAGGAGAGGGAGAACTGATGATAGGACTAAGACTGTTGATTGTGGTCACCCTGCAATCATAATAATTTGACGATAAAGCATAGTTCACTTAATTTGTACTTAAAATATCAAATAATAGTGAAGTGTTTGAGAACATTTTCAACAGCTTTGCACCTAAGCACAGAACAATAGTGTCGAACAACTGGCATGGTGAAAAATAATGACAGGCAACAACTCCATAAAATTAACGGTTAAAGTTGAATAACTAACGATGAGATGCTAGCCAGTTGTCGACCGTAGTTCCCTTTGGAGAACCGGGATCCATCCCTCGCAGTGAACTTACTGCCATCCGATGCTTCCACCCCGGCTGCCACAATATCTTTTGACGAGCAGGCTTCATATAGTTGGAATAACGAACAGAACGCATCTTCTTTTCTTTGAGTAGGAAGAGATAGTATAACGGCAAGGCTGAAATATTTAGTTGAGGCATGTTAAAATCAAAACACTTTTTTTGTAACATGCCATCTCAACAAAAAAGATGACCAAAAACTATTATAAACCAAAAAGAATTTGACTGGAGAGTAAGCATTCGTTTCTATTGTCCGCTAAAACCATAATCGAGCTATACTAAAGAATGAACTCACACATGGGCACAAGGAATCAGAATTGCTTTTGGGCTGCTCCCTTCACAACGTTTGCAAACCATTCCTTTGTCGGCTGGTCGAACGATGGCCAGTCTGGAATAGGCAGGGCTCAGTTCTAAATCATTTTCATTTTTTCAACAATCATCTCGTCAACATCATCGTCAACTCACTCGACCATACCATGTATGGTCATTCCTCGTTTGATGGGACGGAATTTTAGAAAAAAAATCGCCTTGATGTAATAAAATGTGTATGCTCACGAGGTATCCTTATTCGATGGCTTCAATAAGTAGTAGTTGCGATTGTCAAGAAAGTCGACCTCCAACTCAGCGATATTTCTGAGAACTGCGTTCCTATCAACGGTGGACTTTCCTGAAGCAATTCCATTAGCTTGTGGTAACAGAATCATAACGTGCGATCAACCGCTGGTCTGTTTGTTCAGATAACTACAATAAACTATGAACAACTATTGTTCTGCTTCCAAGATTAAATTATGTGCAATCTACGAATCGATAAAAATTTGATCATTCTGTGAAACATCAAACTGGCAGCAATGACAGTGTGCACGTCGCGAACGAAACTAAGAACAAAACTAATGCAAGAACTGCACAATCGACTCACCGGTCAAAATCCAACTAGGAAGCTGAGACGAAATTGCCATCAATTTCTCATTCTCATAGCGGATTCCGAAGGCATCCAAATGAGCCCGTTTCTGCTCTTCTGACATCAAATTCCATTCGGTGATGGATCGGTACTTCGCCTGGTATCCATTCGCGAGGCGTAATAGTTTACTGCCACCCACAATGACACGATACAACTCGGCCACGACCTCTGAATCGAAGGATATGAATTTGAGAAACATCACACTGCTTAGAATCAATCGAATTGAACACAAAATTCACGGAAAGTCACGCTCATCCGTAGTCATCAGCTGTCAATAAATGCAACATTAGTAAGCTAGATTAGAAGTGGGGTAGAAATCTACTTTTTTACCATGAACATAATAAAAATTCTCCTTTGATTCCAGATTACTTATATTAACTTATTAACAAATAATTCAATGACATTTACAAAATATAGAGTTAAAATGAGCACCTAGTCTTTTCTTCTGGAAGTAGTCAATCAGATCCTCTGCAGGCCGTGCGTTCTTGATCTCAACTTTCAACTGCGCGTTGATATTCTCGATAATATTCGTTGTGAGCCAATGTCCGACGAAACCGGAATTGAGCTTCGATCGAAGACTGTGAGTCTCGTAGAAATCTTGTTTCCTTCTCTTCACCCTGAAAGAGTCAACAAATGAATTGATACCATCCCCAGAGCAGAATTCTCCTTATTCAAACAAGAGGAAAACTCATAATCGAAAGCGTTTTAAACTATTTACAGTAAGATCTGACTGAGCGACAAAAACTTGTCCGTTTTACAATGTGAGCACGTGAAAATTTAGGGTTGTTCTAAAAAAATAGACCGATTTTCCTCTTTTCGGCTAAAAAAGTAGTCTGTTTTTCGAATTTTTCGGACTATTCGGACAACCTTGCTGGAAAATGACTATTTTGTAAGAAGAATTGTGACCTAACACAGAAGTAAATTTATCCAAAATGTACCGTACCAGTCATGGAGAGCTGGTTCTTGGATCTTCAAAACAGCCAGCAACTCCTCGTATTCTTTGGCGTCGAGAGATCCTCCTAGTCCTCTGTACAGGACCCATTGGTCATCCTCCTGTAATGACAGGGTTAGAAGAGCTATGACAATGTAAGAAACTCGACCGACAAAATCATAAAAAAATTTCGAACCTCTAATTCAAATCAAAAAGAATGGAGAGATGTATCGTCATTATCTGTTAAAAACAGAATAAGTTAAAAAAATACTATAATAATGAAAGAAAAGTAAGGCAGAAGCAAAAAATACTCGAACGTGCGGGGGAGAAGAGAAACTCACCAATTTTTTTGTCCCGAAAAGCTTCGTAGCTAGGCGTTCTCCTTCTGTTTTACCAAATCTCTCGAGCAGATTTCGCTTACAGTGGATATCGCAGCAAACATGGGTTGCGCTCTCGAACGCGGCACTCTGAAAATTGAAGCTAGATTGATAGCAGTACTTTCGAAAAACAATCATACTTGGCACCAATGAAAACTGATGCACCTGATGCGAAAACAGGCAAAGCTGCAGATTTTCGCAGATTATAACCCAGATTGTAAGCTATAAACACAAAAAAGAGATGGTACTGTGAGTAAGATTCTACAAACAAACAGCAAGTGAACATAAAGACAAGGTCCGCTACGCAGTTGAAATACGAAATTCGAACTAAATTCCGACTCTTACCTTGGAGATCTCTTTCAGCGCTTCTTCTCCATCGGTAACATACGAAACTACGCGTCGATTTGGGGCTACCTTCGCCATCGCCTTTCCGAGAATATCTCCCAACCGCGCATGATGATATGCTTCCTTGCTTGAGTGATACATGACAGCCAACACCACGGTTTTCATCTTCCCTGTTTGTGCATTGCTGAAAGCACAGAAGTTATTCAGTTCTTCTTTCAAGATCACCGTATGTTCTCATTCAACTTATATGAAGATGGTGTGAATCGTACATAGTATTATAGTGACCTGAATGCAGTACATCGAAGTTTCGGTTTATGACAATTTCATATAATGTCCACTTAAAATCTAAACTCCTGACACTCTTTTTCGCACAATGAACGAATAAAACACAAACTCACACAACATTCTGAAGTGTTCCAACTACAATTGTCACAAACAAGTGTGAAATTTCGAATGTGACGTCCGCTTGAACGCAGCTACCCAGCCCCGGAATATATTGGGACACCGAGCGTGTTTCCAATAGCCCTTCTGCAAACAACCCGAATGCAGCAGAATCGAACACTGTATAATAAGTATACTACCCGCTTAGTAATTTGGATAAAACCAGGAGTGACCACAAGTTCCACGCATCCCTGAATACGCATCCCGGTGGTAGGGTTGGTCAAGTTTTTGGTCACCCCTGAATAAAACATCGACCGTGGTTGTAATAGACCGTCTGCAAGCAACACAAATGCAACAAATGGCGAACACTGTATAAAACTACATTACTCGATCGTGCACGCTAGTGTCAGAATCTTGCCAAAAACGTACTTATAAACGCCGTGCGCTGTTCTTCGTCCATTGCTTCCAATCCGTCGATGTATTTCTTGTGCTTCTCAATTACCGCTTTAGTAGGACAACTTTTCATGAAGAATTTGATGACATCTGGATAAATGGCAATAATAGTGTGCCCAGTTTTACCTGAAATGTAACAGTATTTAATAAATTGAATACAGAAACTCTTTTGGCTTGTAGCAAACACGGAGTGGGGAGATTCGGCCTAACTCAAACTGTTGAAGGTGGCAGAGCTATTAGCTACTACAAAACCAAGTAATTGCCAGCCAGGTATGACCAAAGCTGGAAAGCGGACAATTTCTTACAGGGTGGGGGGGGGGTGTCTCTTTTGGGCCCTACAGGGTGGGGGGGGGGGTGTTGTTTTTGGGCAGTTAATTTGAAAATAAGAGAAGATCGGGAAGATTTCGTTAAATAATAACTCCTAATTTCATTAAGCCTGTTTTCGACTATTTACGATGACCTCATTCAACAAAAATGGCCCTTACAAAAAGAAATTCAAGAAGGATACGTGAAAATATCTAACCTTTAACCTTTGAGGTTCCTCCAAAATCGAATGAAAGCTCCGTTGGATTCTGTGCGACCATTTTAGCAATTTTTGCCTGATCCGTGACAACTCGAGGCCCCGTCCCTTGTTTATCACAAGATTTGTTCTTCCAGGCGGCATTTGCAACCTAAACAAATATATAAATTTTGCAGCAATTAATCTTTTATTAAGTGTTGAGTCGCTACTAAATAGCTTACTATGATAAAATCGCAACTAGCGCTATAGTCTGCCAGCAATCGAGTAACCAAGATCATTGAAACATAGTATATGACATTGTAACGCTCTGGGCAGTCGCTCATGGCTCAATACTGAAAGTGAAAAATGCAAAACGTAGGGACCATGGGACATATCATAGTGTTTGAGAGCTTCGACGGGTAAGGAAAAAGTAATAGTCGAAGCACGTGAAATAACTTACCGTTTTGGGGTTGAACGCCACACCCTGTTGTGCCAGCTCCCTCTTAGCCGCAGTTGTGGTCCTGTTCGTCAATGCCGCATTTATTATCTCCATTTCCGCGGGGGTGGCACGAGTTCGTTCTGAATCAGTTGCTTTTATAGAAGTAGCTTACAAAGTTAGAAACTAAAATTTCACATATGTTCGGCGAATATTACTCTGGATTGACAAAACGTACCGCCTGGTTGAGCATATGGCAGATCCAATTCGTGTGCTCGTTGAACATACTGAATAAGAACATCGGAGACAATGCCACCCACATCATTGACGAGGAAAAACATCTGCAACAGTTAAAAATTCCAATTAAAAGCGTGGCACCTTTCATTATCGTCGCCAAAATGTCTAGCTTAACCAAATCGAAATGAACTTCTAATGTACGCCTCAAAGACGAAAGTTAATATAATTCCGAAATTTCGTTCTTATCATATTCACCAGGTCGAACTCTTGATTGAAAAATGCCAAACTTATTCGATATTACAATTTTGGAAGACCAGCAGGCTTCAATTAGTCAGACACTGCAGCGCAGTATACTACTAGCCTACTTCCAATCATACAAAACGTGTACTTACATATTTGGATAGGAGACAACACTTGGGATGAGTTGCCCTACAAGTGCGCATCCGCACGGTGCCTGATCGGTCGGATTTCCACTTGGGGCGTACCTTTGTTCCTTCTGAAGAGTGAGTGAGTGCGCTCGAATATTCAGCAAAGTAAACAAGCAGAAACTACATTTTCATTAATGCCATCACTGAAGATAGAATTATCGCTATAATATAATTAATTGACATTGATATAACCAACGTTTAGCTCGGTTTTTGTTATAACAAGTAATGTAATGAAGAGTATAATAAAGAGTGGCCGAACAGTTCGAAAGAAACTTTATTATATGAAAAACATACCAGAATTCGTGTCCGACCACGACGTAAACATATCTGCTGCCATTTTCTTCGGGTCCGCAAAGTGACTTCTATCCACGAGGTAAATTAAGCTGCCCTTCACATTGATGCTAAGACGGTCGGGAGCTTTGGGATTAACTCCGCCTCTATAAAAAATGCAATATTTTGGCTTGGTCCAAGTAAAACAAATAGTACAATTAAGAAATTACGCCCATACCCCAGTAAGGTCCGACTAAGCTACAAAAAGTAGGTCATTTTTAGATGTAAACACGTGAAAATTAAGAATTTTTCATCAGAAGTAGACCGTTTGTCTTCTTTTCGGCTGAAAAGTAGTCGGTTTCCGATTTTTTCTGACTATTCGGACAACTTTACTGGTGTAGATTACGCCACACTCCATCTTATCTAGTGGCGTTTTTTGATACAGATCAATAATCTAATTTCAATAATTATATTACCTTTACTTTGTTCAAATAGAAAAACACCTGCATACTACATTGCATTCATCTGGAAATATCAACTCACCTTTTTTTCAAGAATTCTATGGCCTCATCTCTCGATATTGGCTTGATGCTGCGTTGAAAAACAAACTTCTGTCCGTCGCGCTCGACAAGAACGTCCGTTTCTAGTTCCGGCTCCGCATTGACAAAACTGAAGTCTGCGAAACCTGAAACTAACTGAGTTTTGTTGATAAACGAGCAGGGTGTCAGTAATTCAATCAATGGAACCCTCTGCAGTCTTTATGGGGAAAATGGCGACTATAAGACACTTCTTAGTTCACATCTGCCGGATTTCGTAATTTTAAGATTTCGTAATTTTTCCTAACTGATAACTCTACCATTCATGGTTTGCAGCGAATCTATTATACGTACGGGTAATGTTATTGTTGGCTAAGCATCGAAAGAAGATATAAAAAAAAACTAACGGTTCATAGAAGTCGAGGAATCCTGATAACTTGCATCATGCTGGGTGAAAGAGTCATCCATTGTTTCTTCTTCTTCTGCGCCTGTGTTATCCTCCTCTTCACGATATTCTTCTGCGCCTATTTCCTCCTCCTCTTCACGATGTTCTGGAATGATTGTTTTTCGTAATATTTGAAATTGGAATAATATGATAACAAAGTGATGAAAAATTGAATGAATGATAACAACAAGGTAATCCTTTGCAACATTGTGCGTAACAAAAATCCGTTTTAGAGTGCTAGTTTGCAATCCTAAGTAATAATAAGAAAATAACTGACGATGGCTAGACATTGGTTCTTGAGCGCTGTCACGAGAAGGGGTCACGAGATTCTGATCCACATCTACCAAACGAGCTCCATCTTGAAAAGCAGAGACATGTGCTGAAAAATTAACTATTCACAGTGTTTGAAAACAAATAGATGCAAAATAGCAAATTGCTACAATAATTTACCTGGACTACACATCTTAAGCAATTTACTTGTTTCACCGCCGTATAAGAATATGTAAAAACATGATTACACTAGCCCAACGGTTCCTAGCTAACTACGGATGGCTTGTTTAACGGAATACCATTCATACCATTGAAATAGAATGGGCAAACCAACGCTCTAAGTCATTATAAGAAAATAACTGACGATGGCTAGACATTGGTTCTTGAGCGCTGTCACGAGAAGGGGTCACGAGATTCTGATCCACATCTACCAAACGAGCTCCATCTTGAAAAGCAGAGACATGTGCTGAAAAATCAACTATTCACAGTGTTTGAAAACAAATAGATGTAAAATAGCAAATTGCTACAATAATTTACCTGGACTACACATCTTAAGCAATTTACTTGTTTCACCACCGTATAAGAATATGTAAAAACATGATTACACTAGCCCAACGGTTCCTAGCTAACTACGGATGGCTTGTTTAACGGAATACCATTCATACCATTGAAATAGAATGGGCAAACCAACGCTCTAAGTCATTATAAGAAAATAACTGACGATGGCTAGACATTGGTTCTTGAGCGCTGTCACGAGAAGGGGTCACGAGATTCTGATCCACATCTACCAAACGAGCTCCATCTTGAAAAGCAGAGACATGTGCTGAAAAATCAACTATTCACAGTGTTTAAAAACAGATAGATGTAAAATAGCAAATTGCTACAATAATTTTTTAATAGAATGGGAAAACCAACGTCCTAAGTAATTATAATGAAGACGGAATAAAACGGAAGAGAAATGTCAAACCATTAAGCTTAACACAATGTGAACGTCTGCGTATTACGTCGGGCTGTTTTTTTTAATACAGTTCAGATTACGGTCTTCAGCATACTCAAGGCCAGTTTCCGACCGCGCGTATGAATGCGTACTAACTGACCATTAAATTCGAACCTTGTATTTCAGTGAAATTTAACTATTCCGACAAGTATCTGCATAAAAATCCGACAAGTATCTGCATAAAAATCCGACAAGTATCTGCATAAAAACCTATTCAGCTCACATATATAGCCACCAGCCTACCTTCTGTGTCATCTGTTGTAATTTCTGCTGGCACGTTCATTTCTCTCTCTCCTTCGTCTTCGGAACTCAATTCTCCATCTTCTTTTTCGTCCATCATCTTAAATTACAACAGCTTAGCGCAAAATGAGTCATTAACATAGAAATAAACATGAATAAAACAAAAATCAATCATCAAATTAAGTTTGTAACTAAATTTGGCGCTCCATTTGGGCAGACCTTATTCGCGCCCAATTTTTGAATTTTTGAATATTCTACAGTTATCCGGGGTTTTGTTCGAGACTTTTTTTGAAAGATCGAATACTCACTCAAACTTCCGTGTATGCAGTTAAAAGTTCACTTTCTGCCGCATTCATTAAAAAAATTTAGGCCGTGTTTTTAGCTCCATGTCAGCATTATTGATATTTTTTGTGTTTTCACAGTAGTAATATAATACTTCAATTTCTTCAGGTTAGAAACCTGTAATGCGTTAATTACTTATGGCCCTTAAAATTTTACTGAAATACCAACTTCACCGCTCTTAAAAACTCACTTTGTGTTTCAGTGCACAGTGGCGCTTTAACAGCCTTTCAAACCTGACATTCAACTTCTTCAATCATACATCTTAGAGTTAACTTATCAGTTTGTTTATATAGCAATTTGTCAGTTAGTTTGAATATATTCTAATCTGAACTAAATTTCATAGAATTGTACGGTTTCCACGTAAGTTTTGGATCAACTTGCCTATTTTATATCTATTACATAGTCGTGAAACCTGCACTAAATTTGCGAGAGACATACCCAGTTTAATGAGTTTTTCGTCTAATGACTCTAGTTGTTGACCTGCTTTCTGGACTAATTAACTTTATAGTTGACCACTCATAACCGTTTATAGTGGCTTTTCAAGTAACCACTTTCTGGTTAATCTGGAAGCTTTAACCACCTCATGGTTAACATGGAAGCGTTAACCATTTTATGGTTAACCGAAAAGAATTAACCATAAAATGGTTAACTCTCCGGAGCTTAACCATGGAGTGGTTAAGAAGTGGTTAACTAGATGGTTACCAAAGCGGGTTACGCGGTTAATGGTTAACTGGTTAACTGGTTTGGTTAACAAGTAACCGGGTTCCTTGTGGAATTGGCCATTTTAAAAGCAACCGAAAGCAACCCGGTTGCATTTGGAAAGCAACCAAACTGTCTTTACACATGCAACCTGGTTGCATTTTGGTTGCATGCAACCCGGTTGCATGTGTAATTGGCCTTGAAAATACTGATTCTAGCTCTATTTTCAGGTCTCCGCTCATGGATGAAATGAAATTTGGTATTTATAGGAGTGACTCGCGATTTCGTGTACGAAATACCTCCGCTTTTTTTGCACTATCTCGTTCAGGTTAGTTTTGCATTCATATGTGACTTTGTCATCACTCCTCCGTTGTGAATAGTGACAGTTGTGTATGGATCGATTCTGAATAAGTAGGTAGAATTCCTTTTCTCGTTTTCCAGAATTCTAGAGAAAAACTCAATAGCCTCTACCTATTCTCTAATTATTTTCTTGATAAGGACGCTGTTTTCTGGAGAGAAGTGCTAGCTTCCTTGTGAAGAATGGTCGAACCGCATTTTATCTTTGATGGAACTCTGTGGTCATTCTGTTGTTCAGTAGGAAACTGTCATTAGTCAGTCGGGTGATTGTATTTGTTAGTTACGAATGTCAAATGATTTATTTTAGTAGTGTCACGAATCTTATTGCTTAGCAGGCGCATACTGGTGACTGAGCATACATGTTGATTAGTTGTTTTTACTTGTAGTCATACCCCAGTAAGGTTGTCCGAATAGTCAGAAATAAATCGAAAAACGGACCATCATTGTGCCGAAAACGAGGACAATTGTCTATTTTTGATGCAAAATCATTAATTTTCACGTGTTCAATTCAAATCTAAAAACGGTCTCATTTTCGTCGGATGGTCAGACCTTACTGGTGTATGCTTGTAGTTTATTTATATAATAAGAAACTTATTTCAGGTTTCAATCTCTCACTACCTAGTTTTTGGGCTTGAACGTTGCTACTGGACAAACTGAGGCAAAGGAAAAGGCTATTGTGTAAAGTGTAAGTCAATTTACAACAGTTATTTCTACCGAACTTCATACTTTATAATGGTTATGTATAATTCGACGAATAATTTTCCAACTTTGGCGGTTTGGCGGAAAGGGAGCACGTTTTTCAATCATTTTTTTCTTATGCCAAAAGCGTCAGCTCTGGGAGTTATAACTCGTCACTCTACGTTTATAGTGGCATTTGCATCATTGGGAATTTTTCACGGCATGGAAAAGCCTGTCCTTTCATTTGTCATTTAGAAGCTGTTGTTTATATGATGGTTGAGGGGATATCAACATGTCTGATGTAGGTGATGTAGATGTAGACAATTATGCGTGTGTGATCATCACTCTTACAGTGTACGGATAATCGGAAGATCATTGCTCGGAAGATCATATCACTGTCGCCGATTCCGGATATTCATCAGATGTGGAAATTCGAGCTCAATTAGGCACCAAGGTAAACCATCGAATTTATTGGGTATTTCGAATAGCTTTTCTCCATTTCATTTTTTCTTCATCAAATTGTTGCGCGAACTGTACAAGCCATTGCTAGTATTGAGTCCCAGCGATGCGATATGCAGTAATACATTCACACAGCTGTAAAAATGATCCATTAGCCAAAACAATTTGAGAAACTTTTTTTTCGCGAGCGCGATTTGAAATTTGAAGAAAAACAACCTATTTTTCGATGCAAAATCATGAATTTTGACGTGTTCCCGTCGGAAAACGGGCTACTTTTTGCTGAATAGTCACATCTTACTCGTGTGTGTATGCAGTATGCATAGTTCAAAGTCTAGTAATAGTCTAAACTAGGTTTTCTTACTATCGTGAAATGTAAAAGCTATATTTTTTGATCTGAGACAATGGTCTTCGCTCTGTGTAGAGAAAAATAGATAGTACCACTTAGTTTCTGCCTTCTATTGTCAAATAATAATAATAAATGAGCAATAATAGAATCTTACAAACTTATGTATACGTATTCCAGGGTTATGTTATCTGATTCACCGTGAATCAAAATGTTCATTCCATTTTGGAGCAGTCGTCTGATATTGTGCTGTGTTCTCTGGCGACAGTCGCCCGTTCTTTTCCCCAAATCAGATAATTATTTTTCTCTTGGTTGTAACATATTTCTATATATTTGTACATAGAGTTCAGATTTGTCTATATGTATGATTTGTCCCACAGAAAAATAATATACATATTTTATGTGCTCTTCTGTAGAGGTTTCTGTATATTGTCTATATCTGGTGTCTCATTTGCACAATTTTCGTTCTCATTGTATATACTTATTCATCTAGAGTAGTACTCACCCACATATCTACATCCATAAATTGTGATTTGTGTGGCTGTTGTATTCATTCGTTTTACATTTTTTATGAAATGATCTCTATTCGGTTCATTTTAGACAATGAACGGTTCAAACATTATGCTGAGCGAAATGTATTTTCTCACGTTGTTACATTTACCATGATTGTGTAAATTATTGATTTGAACCATTTTTGTCTATTATATGGCAACAAGCTACGACTGTCACGTAGTTTGGCGCCACTCCAACCCTCCTCTGCGTGTCTGACCTGACTGAAAATTGAATGAAACTATAAAAATAGAGCCTTCATAGTTAGTATTTTACAAAGAGATGAGTATATAACAAATCTTCCTAGTTTTTGCTATTTTTTGAACATTCGATTCTGCCCCCCTTTAAATCGGTCATGTTAAGACAATTACAATTATGTTCTCCTGCGTGTACTAAGTCACGTGTCTCGTGGGAAATTGGGAGGAACCTCGAGACATCAATTTATTCTCAATGAGTAACATATAACTTCATGCAAGTAACGTAAGAGAAGGTTTATCAACACTGGCCTACTACATTAAATCGGTCATGTTAAGACAATTACAATTATGTTCTCCCTGCGTGTACTGAGTCACGTGTCTCGTGGGAAATTGGGAGGAACCTCGAGACATCAACTTATTCTCAATGAGTAACATATAACTTCATGAAGGTAACGTAAGAGAAGGTTTATCAACACTGGCCTACGACATTAAATCGGTCATGTTAAGACAATTGCAATTATGTTTTTTCTGCGTGTACTAAGTCATGTGTCTCGTGGAAAATTGGGAGGAACCTCGAGACATCAACTTATTCTCAATGAGTAACATATAACTTCATTAAGGTAACGTAAGAGAAGGTTTATCAACACTGGCCTACTACATTAAATCGGTCATGTTAAGACAATTACAATTATGTTCTCCCTGCGTGTACTAAGTCACGTGTCTCGTGGGAAATTGGGAGGAACCTCGAGACATCAACTTATTCTCAATGAGTAACATATAACTTCATGAAAGTAACGTAAGAGAAGGTTTATCAACACTGGCCTACTACATTAAATCGGTCATGTTCAGACAATTACAATTATGTTCTCCCTGCGTGTACTAAGTCACGTGTCTCGTGGGAAATTGGGAGGAACCTCGAGACATCAATTTATTTTCAATGAGTAACATATTACTTCATGAAGGTAACGTACAAGATGATTTATCAACACTGGCCTACTACATTAAATCGGTCATGTTAAGACAATTACAATTATGTTCTCCCTGCGTGTACTAAGTCACGTGTCTCGTGGGCAATTGGGAGGAACCTCGAGACATCAATTTATTTTCAATGAGTAACATATTACTTCATGAAGGTAACGTATAAGATGGTTTATCAACACTGGCCTACTACATTTAATCGGTCATGTTAAGACAATTACAATTATGTTCTCCCGCGTGTACTAAGTCACGTGTCTCGTGGGAAATTGGGAGGAACCTCGAGACATCAATTTATTTTCAATGAGTAACATATTACTTCATGAAGGTAACGTATAAGATGGTTTATCAACACTGGCCTACTACATTAAATCGGTCATGTTAAGACAATTACAATTATGTTCTCCCTGCGTGTACTAAGTCACGTGTCTCGTGGGAAATTGGGAGGAACCTCGAGACATCAATTTATTCTCAATGAGTAACATATAACTTCATGCAAGTAACGTAAGAGAAGGTTTATCAACACTGGCCTACTACATTGAATCGGTCATGTTAAGACAATTACAATTATGTTCTCCCTGCGTGTCCTAAGTCACGTGTCTCGTGGGAAATTGGGAGGAACCTCGAGACATCAACTTATTCTCAATGAGTAACATATAACTTCATGAAGGTAACGTAAGATAAGGTTTATCAACACTGGCCTACTACATTAAATCGGTCATGCACACGACTCAAAGCGCAGGCTGCCGGCAGTTAAGCGGCAGGCTGCCGGCGGCGAAACCGCGGGGAACCGCGGCGTGCCGGCAGGCTGCCGCTTACCGCCGGCGGCGGTCAGTTGGCAGGCTGCCGGCAGCCTGCGCATATTGGGAAGAAATTCGTTGAATTCAGGCTACAGTTTCATAAATGATGGCTTTATTTCAGTATTTCAAAACAACGACAACAAACAATCGAAATAAGGTCTCTAGCGGGAACAATAAACATAACGGTAAACTGAATGAAAAATAAATAAGCGTGAGTGAGAAAACGAGTGAGCTGACTTACACCAGTAAAGTTGTCCTAATAGTCAGAAAAATTCGAAAAACGGACTACTTTTTCGCCGAAAATAAGAAAATTTGTCTACTTTTGATGAAAAAATAATGAATTTTTACGTGTTCTCATCTAAAACGGACTACTTTTCGTCGCTTAGTCGGACCTTACTGGTGTTCGTGAGCTGAATGGAGAACGAGAAAACGTGAAACTATTTGGATATGTTAGCAGCTTTAAAAACTAGCATGTGGGCCTACCGGACAAAAATCAATAATTTTGAATTTGATTATTGTTCGACTGCGAGCCAGACTGATGAGGGCGCAGTAAGGAGGTCCTGTTCGAGTTCTAGGTGCCGTCGTTGGCGTATGCCCTGAAATAAATGTATAAATGAAATACAAATAAAAGAAAACGAGTTTTGACAGCTGTCCAACTCTCACTGTGACACATGCTTAGATGACAATTGGCATTACTGAAACCCCGGATATGAATGGTCATATTCAGCCGGTCTCCTAATCTAATTGAAAAAGATAGAAGCGTGAGTTGAAAGTGGTTGTATGTCAGAAAGGAACCAGGACCCATCGAAAAAGAGAAATACTGCGAATTTTCTAGTTTTGACTTGTCTGAGAGTGTAGCTAATGCTAAACAGGTTGCAGAGGCACATAAACGCATGTATATACTCAACATTATAGGTGCAAATATTACATAGAACATACCTCATATCCTGTTGATCGTAACCTTCTGCGGGTAGTATTTCTGAGAATCTTAATCTTGTCTCCGTGATATCCGAGAATTGAACTGGCATGCCTAAAAATGCAAACGTAATAATTAAACGATATCTTGTTCAGCGTGCAATAAAGGAGACAAGGGATACCTAGATATCGCGTTAATTAATCGACTGTATGTTTCATGCCTCGACCAGATAATACATGTCACAATAATAATTGGAAACATGCGAAGTAATGTCATTGGAGTACGCGAAATGTCTTGATTTTCGGAGGAAAATATCAAATTTCCCCTGAATTAGGCGTAAAGGTAGCCTACTCGTTGCATTTTGTTGTTGCAATCCGGACAACTTTATGAGTGTACGGTAAGAAAAAAGGCACTCAACTTTAATGAATCTATTATAGTTAATAAGAAAGAACCCCCCCCCCTACTCTTCAACCTACCATGAAAACAGCTGACATTATAAGATTCTGTTTTGGAGTCTAAGGCCAAATTTTTTTTATAAACTATGAATAAGCTCAAAAAATATCGTCATTCGTCAATGAAGTCAATGGTTTTAAAGCACAGTCGCAATCTGAGTTCCAAACAGTCAAGGTGATAAAGTTTACTTGTTAACATTTTATTGGTTGCTACATGAAGGAAAAATTAAGGGTACTCTCTGGCTCTGTCAACCAACCGGGTGTAGCACCTATGCTTTGTTGTAAAATTCTAGGAAATGTTCACAACTGTCAATGACTCATACCGATCACATGAGTGTTGGCTCTTCTTTTTGACCAATTATTATCGAATATCGAATTATCATAGAAAACCGTGAGAGGTGAGAAGTACACAAGACCAACTAACCTTTGTCACATCATTAATTCTCTGCGCTCACAAGACAGGGAAATGATGATGCTGCAAAACTTCACCAATTGAGGGTGCCCATTTCTGTAAAAACAATAATCAGAACACAAATACACAAAAAAAATGGAAAAAGACAGGCGCATACACCAATAAGGTGCAACTATTTGACCGAAAGTCCGTTTTCAGATTAAAACACGTGCAATCAATGTATTCGCATCAAAAATAGGAAATCCTCCGTTTTCGGGTGACAAGGAACCCTCCTGATTTTTCCTGACTGTTCGGACAAATTTACGGATCCAAACAATACTCGAATCAATTGAAATCATAAATTAACTCCTTTTGTTTGCGATTTTGAAATTATATAAATCAGGAATCCAAGAAACAAAATATTGCATGACAGGCTAGGTTTAAATTACTGTTCAATCAGAGCAAGATGATGCTACTGTTTTTTCTCATCACAAACAGGTCCCATCACATGCATTTGAGAAAATTTCGAAAAATTAGAATCGTATCGTACGGCTTTTTCGACACTAAATCTCCCCGTTACCCACATTCAGAACCGTCTAATAGTTAATTTCCCTTCGATTTCATTCCATGGGAACAAAATGTGGAAAACAAAACAGATATTCTGAAAAGTTAGGCATATTCAAACTGAAATCACCAACCTTGTGGGCTTGTGGCTAACCCGCTAATCGTAGAGCAGGAGAGACACTTCACGCATAGCCGATATACGTGGCCCGGTGACCTGCAATATGAGTTCAAAGTGAGCAGACGTTTACAATTTTTGGATGACTCTCTAAATTCAGGGTGACAGAACGAAGAATGATCTCAATATATATTTTTTAGGTGAATTTAGGTGATCCAAATCATATTTTTTTGTTCAAAATCCAGATAATCGCCTAATTTCGACGAATTTTTGGGTTATTATCTGAATATTTGCAGAGAGCAAAACGATAGGAATCAAAAGTAAATCAACAGTTATATATAATTCTTAGTACACTTATTCATTAATTTCACTTATTCTCTCTTTCTACTAATTTATTGGTACTGCTGATTCAATTCCCCCCTCCCCTCAGAACATCAGAATCCAAAAAGGCCAGGCATAAGCATAAGGCCATTCAAACTAAATTTCAATACATTTTGCTGGAAGAACCAAAAGCTCGGCCACTGCAACCGAGCCTTTTTGGACAGTTCACTCAGTACCTGCTTCTAGCAGACGATTTTATAGTAGATACCCACCTCATTCACATGAACTTCTGATATTGACGCTTGAAGCCGTCCCTCATAGCAGCGATTCATATATTTATCGTCTTCTCTGCTGAACTCAAGTAGCAAGTAATTGTCCCTGAAATTTGCCAACAATCGCCACAGCACCTTTAGAGACTGAACTCAATTGAAATAAACTAATGAGGACGTGTTGTTTTTATGAAAAAAATCAAAGACAAAAAAGTGTTCGATGTGTCGTTCAATCGTCGTACGTATGGCGGCTTTTTTCAGTAAATTCTGCTCTGCAGATAATAATGTGACTACACAAAAATATTTATTTCAAAATAACTCAACCTACACAATCATGTGTGGTTTTCAAGAAGTAAATTTTCAAACTACGTGAAAATCGCAAAATGCAGCCACAAGCAAGCAGAGAAAACGAACACAAGTGCAAACTCTTTCCAAAGTACAGAACAAGCGACACACTACACTACAATATAACAAATATACTTCAGTTAGACTTAAAAAGACAACAAAAATACAAAAAATATAATGAAAACGATTAAATATCGGCAAATGAAGACTACGACGTATAGTTAATTACGTTCAAGCTGTAAACCGCGGGCGTGATGACCGCATTGGTCGTTGGATTTAAATCACGGCAGTGATAAGACTTCTCGCAGAATTTAACTCCTGATCGGATTGCGTGTTCATGTGAATAATCTGTGAAGCATCTTTGGTTTCAGAAAGAATTACTTCATCCTTTCACTGCGTAACTACATAGTCGTACCGAGCTTTGTCTTTATTTCACCGAATAGATGGCTAAAAGCGTATCACATTAACTATCATAATCATGAATTGTTATAATACACATAAATTTCGAATACACTGAACCATTCGAACACGAATCTCTTAGTTGGACGATTTATAACCTCCGGTTTTTGATAATCATTTTTTCAGGTTACCTCGCAGGTAACCGGTAAGTAACTCAAAACCAAAAACCGGTTACCTTTTTTTCTAACGCAATTTGTGGCTTTGAGGAAACCTGCAAATTAGGTCACGAAAAAGCGGTTAGGTTACCAAAAACCGGTTACATATAGAATTCACCTGCGAAGGGCAAGTACTCCGCAGTCATTAAAATGTCTTATTGTGGGTGAATTCTATATCTAACCGAGTGTTTTGGTAACGGGACCGGTTTTCGCTAACCAGTTTTTCAGGTTAGCTCAGTAAGTAACCGGCTAGTGACCTGAAGTGAAAAACCGGTTACCTGTTTTTCTAACGCAAAGTATTGTTCTTACCGTTAGGTCGTACGGTAACCGAAATTGAGTTTTAGGTTACCTATCGGTTACCTATGAGGTAACGAGAAAAAAAGGTGTACCACAAACCGGTTAGGTTACCTGTGGGTAATGTTCACCAACCAAGTAAGAATGAAACTGATGATGAATTTGATCTAACGTTAGTAGATAACCAAGTCGGTTACTTTGGTTAATTGGTTAAGTTTAGGCTTATGCCTAGACCCGAGATCGGTTAGCGAACATGTTACCGAACTGGCAGATATGACTCTTACCAGATAACTAAGTGGTTACTTCGGTTATCTGGTTTGCTCTTGGATCATTATCTAGTTTGCACCGGGCAGTCTGCCGGCAGACTGCCGGCAGGCTGCCGGGCTCCTGACAAATATCATTATCTAATTTGCACCCGGCAGCCTGCTGGCAGCCCGCCGGCGGGCTGCCGGCAAGCTGCCGGGCTCCTTAATTGCCGGCAGCCTGCCGGCAGCCCGCCGGCAGACTGCCGGCAGGTTGCCGGGCTCCTTAATTGCCGGCAGCCTGCGCTTTGAGTCGTGTGTATCTGCTTCGTTTTTTGCGTTTCTAGCACTTTTCACTTCTAAAAATGATCGTAAGTTCCAAAAATATGCCGAAAATGAGTGTGGGTGGGTCAGTGCCATTTTGACGGGGTATTTTACCTATGGTTGTGTCTTGCGTTTTTTTGAGACTGTAGAATATGAGTTTATGTGAGCTCAATGTTATGCCGATTCTATATAGTGGTCTCACATACATATAAGACGCTCCAATCTAAATGGTTTCGGAAATCAGGAAATCCTAGTGATTTCATGAAATTTTTAGGATGAGACTTTTAACCATCGAAGAGTTATCACTTTTTTTAAATTATTTCTGATTGGACATCGGGTAGTCCCCATTTATTTGAAGTTTAAACTAAAAACCAAACGATCGAATCGCTTTGTCCCGATTCAGGAAATTGAAAAAAAGTGTGTCACAAAAAATTGCAGTTTTCACAAATCTCTCAAAAAATTGTGTCACAATTTTTCACACTTCAATTTTTTGGGCACAATTTTTCACACTTCAATTTTTTGGGCCCAATTTTTCACACTACAATTTTTTGGGCACATTTTTTCACTTTTCCAAATATTGTACATGTTCCAGCAAGAGAGGTTATTACTGAACCACTCGCGCGATACTAATGTTTCCTTCCATACTCCCCTGACTGCGCCGTATCTAGTATTGGCGATTAGAGCAATGAGACGCAGAGAAACGAGCGCGCATTGAGGGCATCGCCCAATTAGAAAAAGAGACGCAGAGAAAGAACAGGCGAGACAGATCCGCAGGATTTGAAACCATAACAAGATACGGATCATTGAGAGCTGTGTCAAAGAGTATCACAGCATTATCGCGCGAGAGACATACAAAGTGCAAAGTACCTCTCTTTAGAGAAACAAATGTGTCCCAATTTTTCACACTTCCATTTTTTGGGCACAATTTTTCACACTTCAATTTTATGGGCCCAATTTTTCACACTACAATTTTTTGGGCACATTTTTTCACACTGTTTTCAACTGCGAAAACGTGTGTTATAATGTTCTGAAAGGAAAATAATTGTGGCAGAGGATTTCGAAACATACAAATATTCGGTAGTTTTATCTGCGCTCCAAATGAGAGCGACACAAGAATTAGAAGAATTGGACATTTCAGAAAAAATATCGGACAAGTCTGATGATGCACAATATTTTGAGGTTTTCCAAGAAATTATCTAAAATGGAAACCATTTAGATTGGAGCGTCTTATATCTTTCAGTTCATCTTAGCCGTACCCTCGTACAACACAATACACAAAGTTGACACAATGTTCAATTTTTTTAGTACATTAAAGAAAGACGATGATGTGGACCCAATCTCGACGCTTCGGTCCTTAAAACTGCAATACATTTTCAATTTTCAATTGCAGATTAAAGGACCGATTCGGCGGGATTGTTTCACATTATCGTCTTACTTCAAGTTAACAAGCCCATTTCAGTCGTACCCTTCGCACCTTTTTGCCTTACCCTTCGTACAATTCACGAAGTTGACCTAGTATTCAATTTTGTTAATAAATATAGTTAACAAGCCAATTTCAGTCGTACCCTGCGTACCTTTTACCCGTACTCTTCGTACGAAACAATACAAAAAGTTGACACAATGTTCAATTTTGTGCTTAAGTTGACAGACCAATTTCAGTACCCTTCTTACAATTCACGAAGTTGACCTAGTATTCAGTTTTGTTAATAAATATAGTTAACAAGCCAATTTCAGTCGTACCCTGCGTACCTTTTACCCGTACTCTTCGTACGAAACAATACAAAAAGTTGACACAATGTTCAATTTTGTGCTTAAGTTGACAGACCAATTTCAGTACCCTTCGTACAATTCACGAAGTTGACCTAGTATTCAATTTTGTTAATAACTATAGTTAACAAGCCAATTTCAGTCGTACCCTGCGTACCTTTTACCCGTACTCTTCGTACGAAACAATACAAAAAGTTGACACAATGTTCAATTTTGTGCTTAAGTTGACAGACCAATGTCAGTACCCTTCGTACAATTCACGAAGTTGACCTAGTATTCAATTTTGTTAATAAATATAGTTAACAAGCCAATTTCAGTCGTACCCTGCGTACCTTTTACCCGTACTCTTCGTACGAAACAATACAAAAAGTTGACACAATGTTCAATTTTGTGCTTAAGTTGACAGACCAATTTCAGTACCCTTCGTACAATTCACGAAGTTGACCTAGTATTCAATTTTGTTAATAAATATAGTTAACAAGCCAATTTCAGTCGTACCCTGCGTACATTTTACCCGTACTCTTCGTACGAAACAATACAAAAAGTTGACACAATGTTCAATTTTGTGCTTAAGTTGACAGACCAATTTCAGTACCCTTCTTACAATTCAC
>CAXIWQ010000482.1:0-48490 GCA_964036275.1 Litoditis marina
GTTCCCAGCTAGAAAAACCCAATACAACTATCTATTCTGTGGCACACAGCCACAAAATACGATATAACGCGGTTATCGACTCTTTGCCTTGCAGCTACAGAAAAAAGTTTATACGGCTATCAAGTCTGTTGCTCATGGCTACAAAAACCTAATACGACTTTATATCCTGTGGCGCACAGCCACAAAAGACAAATTAACGCGGTTATTACCTCTTTGCCTTGCAGCTACAGAAAAAAGTTCATACGGCTATCAAGTCTGTTGCTCCCAGCTACAAAAACATAATACGACTATATATTCTGTGGCGCACAGCCACAAAAGACGAATTAACGCGGTTATTGACTCTTTGCCTCGCAGTTACTGAGAACATTTCATACGGCTATCAAATCTGTTGCTCCCAGCTACAAAAACCTAATACGACAATCTATTCTGTGGCGCACAGCCACAAAGACGAATTAACGCGGTTATTGACATTTTGACTTGCAGCCACAAAAACAAATCATACGGCTATCAAGTCTGTTGCTTCCAACTACAAAAACATAATACGACTTTATATTCTGTGGCGCACAGCCACAAAATACAAATTAACGCGGTTATTGACTCTTTGCCTTGCAGTTACAGAGAACATTTCATACGGCTATCAAATCTGTTGCTCCCAGCTACAAAAACCTAATACGACTTTATATTCTGTGGCGCACAGCCACAAAAGACAAATTAACGCGGTTATTACCTCTTTGCCTTGCAGCTACAGAAAAAAAGTTTATACGGCTATCAAGTCTGTTGCTCCCAGCTACAAAAAACCTAATACGACTTTATATTCTGTGGCGCACAGCCACAAAAGACAAATTAACGCGGTTATTGACTCTTTGCCGTGCAGCTACAGAAAAAAGTTTATATGGCTATCAAGTATGTTGTTCCCAGCTAGAAAAACCCAATACAACTATCTATTCTGTGGCACACAGCCACAAAATACGATATAACGCGGTTATCGACTCTTTGCCTTGCAGCTACAGAAAAAAGTTTATACGGCTATCAAGTCTGTTGCTCATGGCTACAAAAACCTAATACGACTTTATATCCTGTGGCGCACAGCCACAAAAGACAAATTAACGCGGTTATTACCTCTTTGCCTTGCAGCTACAGAAAAAAGTTCATACGGCTATCAAGTCTGTTGCTCCCAGCTACAAAAACCTGATACGACAATCTATTCTGTGGCGCACAGCCACAAAGACGAATTAACGCGGTTATTGACATTTTGACTTGCAGCTACAAAAAAAAATCATACGGCTATCAAGTCTGTTGCTTCCAACTACAAAAACATAATACGACTTTATATTCTGTGGCGCAGAGCCACAAAATACAAATTAACGCGGTTATTGACTCTTTGCCTTGCAGTTACAGAGAACATTTCATACGGCTATCAAATCTGTTGCTCCCAGCTACAAAAACCTAATACGACTTTATATTCTGTGGCGCACAGCCACAAAAGACAAATTAACGCGGTTATTGACTCTTTGCCGTGCAGCTACAGAAAAAAAGTTCATACGGCTATCAAGTCTGTTGCTCCCAGCTACAAAAACCTGATACGACAATCTATTCTGTGGCGCACAGCCACAAAAGACAAATTAACGCGGTTATTGACTCTTTGCCGTGCAGCTACAGAAAAAAGTTTATATGGCTATCAAGTATGTTGCTCCCAGCTAGAAAAACCCAATACAACTATCTATTCTGTGGCACACAGCCACAAAATACGATATAACGCGGTTATCGACTCTTTGCCTTGCAGCTACAGAAAAAAGTTCATACGGCTATCAAGTCTGTTGCTCCCAGCTACAAAAACCTAATACGACTTTATATTCTGTGGCGCACAGCCACAAAAGACAAATTAACGCGGTTATTGACTCTTTGCCGTAAAGCTACAGAAAAAAATCATACGGCTATCAAGTCTGTTGCTCCCAGCTACGAAAACCTAATACGACTTTATATTCTGTGGCGCACAGCCACAAAACACGAAATATCGCGGTTATCGACTTGTTGGCTTGCAGCTACAGAGAAAAGTTCATACGGCTATCAAGTCTGTTGCTCCCAGCTACGAAAACCTAATACGACTTTATATTCTGTGGCGCACAGCCACAAAACACGAAATATCGCGGTTATCGACTTGTTGGCTTGCAGCTACAGAGAAAAGTTCATACGGCTATCAAGTCTGTTGCTCCCAGCTACAAAAACCTGATACGACAATCTATTCTGTGGCGCACAGCCACAAAAGACAAATTAACGCGGTTATTACCTCTTTGCCTTGCAGCTACAGAAAAAAGTTCATACGGCTATCAAGTCTGTTGCTCCCAGCTACGAAAACCTAATACGACTTTATATTCTGTGGCGCACAGCCACAAAAGACAAATTAACGCGGTTATTGACTCTTTGCCGTGCAGCTACAGGAAAAAGGTTATACGGCTATCAAGTATGTTGCTCCCAGCTACAAAAACCTAATACGACTTTATATTCTGTGGCGCACAGCCACAAAATACGAAATATCGCGGTTATCGACTTGTTGGCTTGCAGCTACAGAGAAAAGTTCATACGGCTATCAAGTCTGTTGCTCCCAGCTACAAAAACCTGATACGACAATCTATTCTGTGGCGCACAGCCACAAAAGACAAATTAACGCGGTTATCGACTCTTTGCCTCGCAGTTACAGAGAATATTTCATACGGCTATCAAATCTGTTGCTCCCAGCTACAAAAACCTAATACGACAATCTATTCTGTGGCGCACAGCCACAAAAGACAAATTAACGCGGTTATTGACTCTTTGCCTTGCAGCTACAGAAAAAAAAATCATACGGCTATCAAGTCTGTTGCTCCCAGCTACGAAAACCTAATACGACTTTATATTCTGTGGCGCACAGCCACAAAACACGAAATATCGCGGTTATCGACTTGTTGGCTTGCAGCTACAGAGAAAAGTTCATACGGCTATCAAGTCTGTTGCTCCCAGCTACAAAAACCTGATACGACAATCTATTCTGTGGCGCACAGCCACAAAAGACAAATTAACGCGGTTATTACCTCTTTGCCTTGCAGCTACAGAAAAAAGTTCATACGGCTATCAAGTCTGTTGCTCCCAGCTACGAAAACCTAATACGACTTTATATTCTGTGGCGCACAGCCACAAAAGACAAATTAACGCGGTTATTGACTCTTTGCCTTGCAGCTACAGAAAAAAATCATACGGCTATCAAGTCTGTTGCTCCCAGCTACGAAAACCTAATACGACTTTATATTCTGTGGCGCACAGCCACAAAACACGAAATATCGCGGTTATCGACTTGTTGGCTTGCAGCTACAGAGAAAAGTTCATACGGCTATCAAGTCTGTTGCTCCCAGCTACAAAAACCTGATACGACAATCTATTCTGTGGCGCACAGCCACAAAAGACAAATTAACGCGGTTATTACCTCTTTGCCTTGCAGCTACAGAAAAAAGTTCATACGGCTATCAAGTCTGTTGCTCCCAGCTACGAAAACCTAATACGACTTTATATTCTGTGGCGCACAGCCACAAAAGACAAATTAACGCGGTTATTGACTCTTTGCCGTGCAGCTACAGGAAAAAGGTTATACGGCTATCAAGTATGTTGCTCCCAGCTACAAAAACCTAATACGACTATCTATTCTGTGGCGCACAGCCACAAAATACGAATTGACGCGGTTATCGACTCTTTGCCTTGCAGCTACAGAGAATATTTCATACGGCTATCAAATCTGTTGCTCCCAGCTACAAAAACCTAATACGACAATCTATTCTGTGGCGCACAGCCACAAAAACAAATTATCGCGGTTATCGACTTGTTGGCTTGCAGCTACAGAGAAAAGTTCATACGGCTATCAAGTCTGTTGCTCCCAGCTACAAAAACCTAATACGACTATATATTCTGTGGCGCACAGCCACAAAAGACGAATTAACGCGGTTATTGACTCTTTGCCTCGCAGTTACAGAGAATATTTCATACGGCTATCAAATCTGTTGCTCCCAGATACAAACACCTAATACGACAATCTATTCTGTGGCGCACAGCCACAAAATACGAATTAACGCGGTTATCGACTTTTTGGCTTGCAGTTAAAGAGAAAAGTTCATACGGCTATCAAATCTGTTGCTCCCAGATACAAACACCTAATACGACAATCTATTCTGTGGCGCACGGCCACAAAATACGAATTAACGCGGTTATCGACTTTTTGGCTTGCAGTTACAGAGAAAAGTTTATGCGGCTATCAAGTCTGTTGCTCCCAGCTACAAAAACCTAATACGACTTCATATTCTGTGGCGCACAGCCACAAAAGACAAATTAACGCGGTTATTGACTCTTTGCCGTAAAGCTACAAAAAAAAGTTTATACGGCTATCAAGTATGTTGCTCCCAGCTACAAAGACCTAACACGACTATATATTCTGTGGCGCACAGCCACAAAAGACGACTTAACGCGGTTATTGACTCTTTGCCTTGCAGCTACAGAAAAAAGTTCATACGGCTATCAAGTCTGTTGCTCCCAGATACAAAAACCTAAGACGACTGTATATTCTGTGGCGCACAGCCACAAAAGACGACTTAACGCGGTTATTGACTCTTTGCCTTGCAGCTACAGAAAAAAGTTCATACGGCTATCAAGTCTGTTGCTCCCAGCTACAAAAACCTAATACGACAATCTATTTTGTGGCGCACATCCACCAAATACAAATTAACGCGGTTATTGACTCTTTGCCTTGCACCTACAGAAAAAAAATCATACGGCTATCAAGTCTGTTGCTCCCAACTACGAAAACCTAATACGACTTTATATTCTGTGGCGCACAACCACAAAAGACAAATTAACGCGGTTATTGACTCTTTGCCTTGCAGCTACAGAAAAAAGTTTATACGGCTATCAAGTCTGTTGCTCCCAGCTACAAAAACCTAATACGATTATCTATTCTGTGGCGCACAGCCACGAAATACGAATTAACGCGGTTATCGACTCTTCGGCTTGCAGTTACAGAAAAAAAACTCATACGGCAATCAAGTCTGTTGCTCCCAACTACAAAAACCTTATACGACTTTATATTCTGTGGCGCACAGCCACAAAAGACAAATTAACGCGGTTATTGACTCTTTGCCTTGCAGCTACAAAAAAAAGTTCATACGGCTATCAAGTATGTTGCTCCCAGCTCGAAAAACCCAATACAACTATCTTTTCTGTGGCACACAGCCACAAATTACGAATTAACGCGGTTATCGACTCTTTGCCTTGCAGCTACAGAAAAAAGTTTATACGGCTATCAAGTCTGTTGCTCCTGGCTACAAAAACCTAATACGACTTACTATTCTGTGGCGCACAGCCACAAAAGACAAATTAACGCGGTTATTGACTCTTTACCGTGCAGCTATAGAAAAAAGTTTATACGGCTATCGAGTATGTTGCTCCCAGCTACAAAAACCTAATACGACAATCTATTCTGTGGCGCACAGCCACAAAATACGAATTAACGCGGTTATCGACTCTTTGCCTTGCAACTACAGAGACCAGTTCATACGGCTATCAAGTCTGTTGCTCCCAGATACAAAAACCTAATACGACTATCTATTATGTGGCGCACAGCCACAAAATACGAATTAACGCGGTTATCGTCTCTTTGGCTTGCAGTTACAGAGAAAAGTTCATACGGCTATCAAATCTGTTGCTCCCAGCTACAAAAACCTGATACGACAATCTATTCTGTGGCGCACAGCCATAAAATACAAAATAACGCGGTTATTGACTCTTTGGCTTGCAGTTACAGAGAAAAGTTTATACGGCTATCAAGTCTGTTGCTCCCAACTACAAAAACCTAATACGACTTTATATTCTGTGGCGCACAACCACAAAAGACAAATTAACGCGGTTATTGACTCTTTGCCTTGCAGCTACAGAAAAAAGTTTATACGGCTATCAAGTCTGTTGCTCCCAGCTACAAAAACCTAATACGATTATCTATTCTGTGGCGCACAGCCACGAAATACGAATTAACGCGGTTATTGACTCTTTACCGTGCAGCTATAGAAAAAAGTTTATACGGCTATCGAGTATGTTGCTCCCAGCTACAAAAACCTAATACGACAATCTATTCTGTGGCGCACAGCCACAAAATACGAATTAACGCGGTTATCGACTCTTTGCCTTGCAACTACAGAGAACAGTTCATACGGCTATCAAGTCTGTTGCTCCCAGATACAAAAACCTAATACGACAATCTATTTTGTGGCGCACATCCACCAAATACGAATTAACGCGGTTATTGACTCTTTGCCTTGCACCTACAAAAAAAAAATCATACGGCTATCAAGTCTGTTGCTCCCAACTACAAAAACCTAATACGACTTTATATTCTGTGGCGCACAACCACAAAAGACAAATTAACGCGGTTATCGACTCTTCGGCTTGCAGTTACAGAGAAAAGTTTATACGGCTATCAAGTCTGTTGCTCCCAACTACAAAAACCTAATACAACTATCTTTTCTGTGACACACAGCCACAAAATACGAATTAACGCGGTTATTGACTCTTTGCCTTGCAGCTACAGAAAAAAGTTTATACGGCTATCAAGTATGTTGCTCCCAGCTAGAAAAACCTAATACGACTTTATGTTCTGTGGCGCACAGCCACAAAAGACAAATTAACGCGGTTATTGACTCTTTGCCTTGCAGCTACAAAAAAAAGTTCATACGGCTATCAAGTATGTTGCTCCCAGCTCGAAAAACCCAATACAACTATCTTTTCTGTGGCACACAGCCACAAATTACGAATTAACGCGGTTATCGACTCTTTGCCTTGCAGCTACAGAAAAAAGTTTATACGGCTATCAAGTCTGTTGCTCCTGGCTACAAAAACCTAATACGACTTTATGTTCTGTGGCGCACAGCCACAAAAGACAAATTAACGCGGTTATTGACTCTTTGCCTTGCAGCTACAAAAAAAAGTTCATACGGCTATCAAGTACGTTGCTCCCAGCTAGAAAAACCCAATACAACTATCTTTTCTGTGGCACACAGCCACAAAAGACGAATTAACGCGGTTATTGACTCTTTGCCTTGCAGCTACAGAAAAAAGTTCATACGGCTATCAAGTCTGTTGCTCCCAGATACAAAAACCTAATACGACTATCTATTATGTGGCACACAGCCACAAAAGACGAATTAACGCGGTTATTGACTCTTTGCCTTGCAGCTACAGAAAAAAGTTCATACGGCTATCAAGTCTGTTGCTCCCAGCTACAAAAACCTAATACGACTTACTATTCTGTGGCGCACAGCCACAAAAGACAAATTAACGCGGTTATTGACTCTTTACCGTGCAGCTACAGAAAAAAGTTCATACGGCTATCAAGTCTGTTGCTCCCAGATACAAAAACCTAATACGACTATCTATTATGTGGCGCACAGCCACAAAATACGAATTAACGCGGTTATCGTCTCTTTGGCTTGCAGTTACAGAGAAAGGTTCATACGGCTATCAAATCTGTTGCTCCCAGCTACAAAAACCTAATACGACAATCTATTCTGTGGCGCACAGCCATAAAATACAAAATAACGCGGTTATTGACTCTTTGGCTTGCAGTTACAGAGAAAAGTTTATACGGCTATCAAGTCTGTTGCTCCCAGCTACAAAAACCTAATACGACTCCATATTCTGTGGCGCACAGCCACAAAAGACAAATTAACGCGGTTATTGACTCTTTGCCGTAAAGCTACAGAAAAAAGTTTATACGGCTATCAAGTATGTTGCTCCCAGCTACAAAGACCTAACACGACTATATATTTTGTGGCGCACAGCCACAAAAGACGACTTAACGCGGTTATTGACTCTTTGCATTGCAGCTACAGAAAAAAGTTCATACGGCTATCGAGTCTGTTGCTCCCAGATACAAAAACCTAAGACGACTATATATTCTGTGGCGCACAGCCACAAAATACGAATTAACGCGTTATTGACTCTTTGCCTTGCAGCTACAGAGAACAGTTCATACGGCTATCAAATCTGTTGCTCCAGCTACAAAAACCTAATACGACAATCTATTTTGTGGCGCACATCCACCAAATACGAATTAACGCGGTTATTGACTCTTTGCCTTGCACCTACAAAAAAAAATCATACGGCTATCAAGTCTGTTGCTCCCAACTACAAAAACCTAATACGACTTTATATTCTGTGGCGCACAACCACAAAAAACAAATTAACGCGGTTATTGACTCTTTGCCTTGCAGCTACAGAAAAAAGTTTATACGGCTATCAAGTCTGTTGCTCCCAGCTACAAAAACCTAATACGATTATCTATTCTGTGACGCACAGCCACGAAATACGAATCAACGCGGTTATCGACTCTTCGGCTTGCAGTTACAGAAAAAAAAACTCATACGGCAATCAAGTCTGTTGCTCCCAACTACAAAAACCCAATACAACTATCTATTCTGTGGCGCACAGCCATAAAATACGAAATAACGCGGTTATTGACTCTTTGGCTTGCAGTTACAGAGAAAAGTTTATACGGCTATCAAGTCTGTTGCTCCCAGCTACAAAAACCTAATACGACTCCATATTCTTTGGCGCACAGCCACAAAAGACAAATTAACGCGGTTATTGACTCTTTGCCGTAAAGCTACAGAAAAAAGTTTATACGGCTATCAAGTATGTTGCTCCCAGCTACAAAGACCTAACACGACTATATATTTTGTGGCGCACAGCCACAAAAGACGACTTAACGCGGTTATTGACTCTTTGCCTTGCAGCTACAGAAAAAAGTTCATACGGCTATCAAGTCTGTTGCTCCCAGATACAAAAACCTAAGACGACTATATATTCTGTGGCGCACAGCCACAAAAGACGAATTAGGCTGTCTTCAGACTTTTTGTGCGATACAAGATACAGATACACGATTCATTTTCGAATTGTTTGTATCGTCTCATTTTGTATCCGTATTTCGGCGCCAACGTATCAGAAAAGTATGAACGTTCCAGGATACATTTTTCGATTTTGTTAGTTTCAAATTCAAAAGTAACTTTGAACAATTTTAAATTCTTCATTCCATAGATATTTATAGATATTCTTCAATTTGACGTCTATCTCATCGCACGCGATGCGCGCACGCGCCGCGACAAAATGTGAAAATGAATGAATTTCGATAAACTTTGGACATCGTGAAAAACAAAAACGCTGATGATCATTGTTACCGATCCCCATGCCATATACTCAATTTCACTCACGCGAAGCGCGTGCACGCGACGCGGCAGAAATATCAAAATGAGTCGATTCATATAAAATTGGGATGGGTGGGTATTCGATCATGCTGGTTATGAATATATATCCGAAACTCGTAATACCTTCTTATCCGCGTGGCCAACCAATCCAAAAATTTATCTCCATGCACAAAAGTTGAAATTTTTTGTCGCGTCGCGTGCTGCGCGCGCGCTTGATCCCAAGTTCGTACCAAGCTCACATCTGACTTCAGAATGATCAATTTCCTCAGGTTCCCAAGTTTTATTGAATTATACCGGTTTTAAATTTTTGTCGCGGCGCGTTCACGCGTCGCGTGCGTGATATAAAATTGATATCCACATTCGCAATCTCCATGATCGATAATCACAGTTCACAAATTTGACCCAAATCTGCATATTTTCTCATTTTGACGCGTCGCGTGCGCGCGTCGCGCGCGAAAATGAAATTTTTTTTGCGGATACCAATCTGTTTTGTGTGGGGGAACATTCTATCAATTGGAAAAAATTCACAAAAATCACTTTTATAATCAAAAAACCTAGATGTATCCACAATATGAGTGAAGTGTAGAATGCCGGCCGCAATCTTCAAAAAAAGTGTATCGTCGATTCAAAATGATGTATCTGACGCCGAGATACTGTAGAAAAAGTATGAACGCGAAGATACATCGCGTGACGCATGTATCTGTCGCCGCTACAAAAATGCAATCGATACACATGATTAGAGCGCGCATGTATCGTGCATCTTGTATCGCACAAAAAGTCTGAAGACAGCCTTAACGCGTTATTGACTCTTGCCTTGCAGCTACAGAGAACAGTTCATACGGCTATCAAATCTGTTGCTCCCAGCTACAAAAACCTGATACGACAATCTATTTTGTGGCGCACATCCACCAAATACGAATTAACGCGGTTATTGACTCTTTGCCTTGCACCTACAAAAAAAAATCATACGGCTATCAAGTCTGTTGCTCCCAACTACAAAAACCTAATACGACTTTATATTCTGTGGCGCACAACCACAAAAGACATATTAACGCGGTTATTGACTCTTTTCCTTGCAGCTACAGAAAAAAGTTTATACGGCTATCAAGTCTGTTGCTCCCAGCTACAAAAACCTAATACGATTATCTATTCTGTGGCGCACAGCCACGAAATACGAATCAACGCGGTTATCGACTCTTCGGCTTGCAGTTACAGAAAAAAAACTCATACGGCAATCAAGTCTGTTGCTCCCAACTACAAAAACCTAATACGACTTTATATTCTGTGGCGCACAGCCACAAAAGACAGATTAACGCGGTTATTGACTCTTTGCCTTGCAGCTACAGAAAAAAGTTTATACGGCTATCAAGTATGTTGCTCCCAGCTAGAAAAACCCAATACAACTATCTTTTCTGTGGCACACAGCCACAAAATACGAACTAACGCGGTTATTGACTATTTGCCTTGCAGCTACAAAAAAAAGTTTATACGGCTATCAAGTCTGTTGCTCCCAGCTACAAAAACCTAATACGACTTACTATTCTGTGGCGCACAGCCACAAAAGACAAATTAACGCGGTTATTGACTCTTTACCGTGCAGCTACAGAAAACAGTTTATACGGCTATCGAGTATGTTGCTCCCAGCTACAAAAACCTGATACGACAATCTATTCTGTGGCGCACAGCCACAAAATACGAATTAACGCGGTTATCGACTCTTTGGCTTGCAGTTACAGAGAAAAGTTCATACGGCTATCAAATCTGTTGCTCCCAGCTACAAAAACCTAATACGACAATCTATCTGTGGCGCACAGCCATAACATACGAAATAACGCGGTTATTGACTCTTTGGCTTGCAGTTACAGAGAAAAATTTATACGGCTATCAAGTCTGTTGCTCCCAGCTACAAAAACCTAATACGACTCCATATTCTGTGGCGCACAGCCACAAAAGACAAATTAACGCGGTTATTGACTCTTTGCCGTAAAGCTACAAAATAAAAGTTTATACGGCTATCAAGTATGTTGCTCCCAGCTACAAAGACCTAACACGACTATATATTTAGTGGCGCACAGCCACAAAAAACGACTTAACGCGGTTATTGACTCTTTGCCTTGCAGCTACAGAAAAAAGTTCATACGGCTATCAAGTCTGTTGCTCCCAGATACAAAAACCTAAGACGACTATATATTCTGTGGCGCACAGCCACAAAAGACGAATTAACGCGTTATTGACTCTTTGCCTTGCAGCTACAGAGAACAGTTCATACGGCTATCAAGTCTGTTGCTCCCAGCTACAAAAACCTAATACGACTATATATTCTGTGGCGCACAGCCACAAAAGACGAATTAACGCGGTTATTGACTCTTTGCCTCGCAGTTACAGATAACATTTCATACGGCTATCAAATCTGTTGCTCCCAGCTACAAAAACCTGATACGACAATCTATTCTGTGGCGCACAGCCACAAAGACGAATTAACGCGGTTATTGACATTTTGACTTTGCAGCTACAAAAAAAATCATACGGCTATCAAGTCTGTTGCTTCCAACTACAGAAACATAATACGACAATCTATTCAGTGGCGCACAGCCACAAAACACGAAATATCGCGGTTATCGACTTGTTGGCTTGCAGCTACAGAGAAAAGTTCATACGGCTATCAAGTCTGTTGCTCCCAGCTACAAAAACCTGATACGACAATCTATTCTGTGGCGCACAGCCACAAAAGACAAATTAACGCGGTTATTACCTCTTTGCCTTGCAGCTACAGAAAAAAGTTCATACGGCTATCAAATCTGTTGCTCCCAGCTACAAAAACCTAATACGACAATCTATTCTGTGGCGCACAGCCACAAAATACAAATTATCGCGGTTATCGACTTGTTGGCTTGCAGCTACCGAGAAAAGTTCATACGGCTATCAAGTCTGTTGCTCCCAGCTACAAAAACCTAATACGACTATATATTCTGTGGCGCACAGCCACAAAAGACGAATTAACGCGGTTATTGACTCTTTGCCTCGCAGTTACAGAGAACATTTCATACGGCTATCAAATCTGTTGCTCCCAGCTACAAAAACCTAATACGACAATCTATTCTGTGGCGCACAGCCACAAAGACGAATTAACGCGGTTATTGACATTTTGACTTGCAGCCACAAAAACAAATCATACGGCTATCAAGTCTGTTGCTTCCAACTACAAAAACATAATACGACTTTATATTCTGTGGCGCACAGCCACAAAATACAAATTAACGCGGTTATTGACTCTTTGCCTTGCAGTTACAGAGAACATTTCATACGGCTATCAAATCTGTTGCTCCCAGCTACAAAAACCTAATACGACTTTATATTCTGTGGCGCACAGCCACAAAAGACAAATTAACGCGGTTAATTTGTCTTTGCCTTGCAGCTACAGAAAAAAAGTTTATACGGCTATCAAGTCTGTTGCTCCCAGCTACAAAAACCTAATACGACTTTATATTCTGTGGCGCACAGCCACAAAAGACAAATTAACGCGGTTATTGACTCTTTGGCGTGCAGCTACAGAAAAAAGTTTATATGGCTATCAAGTATGTTGTTCCAGCTAGAAAAACCCAATACAACTATCTATTCTGTGGCACACAGCCACAAAATACGATATAACGCGGTTATCGACTCTTTGCCTTGCAGCTACAGAAAAAAGTTTATACTGCTATCAAGTCTGTTGCTCATGGCTACAAAAACCTAATACGACTTTATATCCTGTGGCGCACAGCCACAAGAGACAAATTAACGTGGTTATTACCTCTTTGCCTTGCAGCTACAGAAAAAGTTCATACGGCTATCAAGTCTGTTGCTCCCAGCTACAAAAACCTGATACGACAATCTATTCTGTGGCGCACAGCCACAAAGACGAATTAACGCGGTTATTGACATTTTGACTTGCAGCTACAAAAAAAAAATCATACGGCTATCAAGTCTGTTGCTTCCAACTACAAAAACATAATACGACTTTATATTCTGTGGCGCACAGCCACAAAATACAAATTAACGCGGTTATTGACTCTTTGCCTTGCAGTTACAGAGAACATTTCATACGGCTATCAAATCTGTTGCTCCCAGCTACAAAAACCTAATACGACTTTATATTCTGTGGCGCACAGCCACAAAAGACAAATTAACGCGGTTATTACCTCTTTGCCTTGCAGCTACAGAAAAAAAGTTTATACGGCTATCAAGTCTGTTGCTCCCAGCTACAAAAACCTAATACGACTTTATATTCTGTGGCGCACAGCCACAAAAGACAAATTAACGCGGTTATTGACTCTTTGCCGTGCAGCTACAGAAAAAAGTTTATATGGCTATCAAGTATGTTGCTCCCAGCTAGAAAAACCCAATACAAATATCTATTCTGTGGCACACAGCCACAAAATACGATACAACGCGGTTATCGACTCTTTGCCTTGCAGCTACAGAAAAAAGTTTATACGGCTATCAAGTCTGTTGCACATGGCTACAAAAACCTAATACGACTTTATATCATGTGGAGCACAGCCACAAAAGACAAATTAACGCGGTTATTACCTCTTTGCCTTGCAGCTACAGAAAAAAAGTTCATACGGCTATCAAGTCTGTTGCTCCCAGCTACAAAAACCTGATACGACAATCTATTCTGTGGCGCACAGCCACAAAAGACAAATTAACGCGGTTATTGACTCTTTGCCGTGCAGCTACAGAAAAAAGTTTATATGGCTATCAAGTATGTTGCTCCCAGCTAGAAAAACCCAATACAACTATCTATTCTGTGGCACACAGCCACAAAATACGATATAACGCGGTTATCGACTCTTTGCCTTGCAGCTACAGAAAAAAGTTCATACGGCTATCAAGTCTGTTGCTCCCAGCTACAAAAACCTAATACGACTTTATATTCTGTGGCGCACAGCCACAAAAGACAAATTAACGCGGTTATTGACTCTTTGCCGTGCAGCTACAGAAAAAGTTTATATGGCTATCAAGTATGTTGCTCCCAGCTAGAAAAACCCAATACAACTATCTATTCTGTGGCACACAGCCACAAAATACGATATAACGCGGTTATCGACTCTTTGCCTTGCAGCTACAGAAAAAAGTTTATACGGCTATCAAGTCTGTTGCTCATGGCTACAAAAACCTAATACGACTTTATATCCTGTGGCGCACAGCCACAAAAGACAAATTAACGCGGTTATTACCTCTTTGCCTTGCAGCTACAGAAAAAAGTTCATACGGCTATCAAATCTGTTGCTCCCAGCTACAAAAACCTAATACGACAATCTATTCTGTGGCGCACAGCCACAAAATACAAATTATCGCGGTTATCGACTTGTTGGCTTGCAGCTACCGAGAAAAGTTCATACGGCTATCAAGTCTGTTGCTCCCAGCTACAAAAACCTAATACGACTATATATTCTGTGGCGCACAGCCACAAAAGACGAATTAACGCGGTTATTGACTCTTTGCCTCGCAGTTACAGAGAACATTTCATACGGCTATCAAATCTGTTGCTCCCAGCTACAAAAACCTAATACGACAATCTATTCTGTGGCGCACAGCCACAAAGACGAATTAACGCGGTTATTGACATTTTGACTTGCAGCCACAAAAACAAATCATACGGCTATCAAGTCTGTTGCTTCCAACTACAAAAACATAATACGACTTTATATTCTGTGGCGCACAGCCACAAAATACAAATTAACGCGGTTATTGACTCTTTGCCTTGCAGTTACAGAGAACATTTCATACGGCTATCAAATCTGTTGCTCCCAGCTACAAAAACCTAATACGACTTTATATTCTGTGGCGCACAGCCACAAAAGACAAATTAACGCGGTTATTACCTCTTTGCCTTGCAGCTACAGAAAAAAAGTTTATACGGCTATCAAGTCTGTTGCTCCCAGCTACAAAAACCTAATACGACTTTATATTCTGTGGCGCACAGCCACAAAAGACAAATTAACGCGGTTATTGACTCTTTGGCGTGCAGCTACAGAAAAAAGTTTATATGGCTATCAAGTATGTTGTTCCCAGCTAGAAAAACCCAATACAACTATCTATTCTGTGGCACACAGCCACAAAATACGATATAACGCGGTTATCGACTCTTTGCCTTGCAGCTACAGAAAAAAGTTTATACGGCTATCAAGTCTGTTGCTCATGGCTACAAAAATCTAATACGACTTTATATCCTGTGGCGCACAGCCACAAAAGACAAATAAACGTGGTTATTACCTCTTTGCCTTGCAGCTACAGAAAAAAGTTCATACGGCTATCAAGTCTGTTGCTCCCAGCTACAAAAACCTGATACGACAATCTATTCTGTGGCGCACAGCCACAAAGACGAATTAACACGGTTATTGACATTTTGACTTGCAGCTACAAAAAAAATCATACGGCTATCAAGTCTGTTGCTTCCAACTACAAAAACATAATACGACTTTATATTCTGTGGCGCACAGCCACAAAATACAAATTAACGCGGTTATTGACTCTTTGCCTTGCAGTTACAGAGAACATTTCATACGGCTATCAAATCTGTTGCTCCCAGCTACAAAAACCTAATACGACTTTATATTCTGTGGCGCACAGCCACAAAAGACAAATTAACGCGGTTATTACCTCTTTGCCTTGCAGCTACAGAAAAAAAGTTTATACGGCTATCAAGTCTGTTGCTCCCAGCTACAAAAACCTAATACGACTTTATATTCTGTGGCGCACAGCCACAAAAGACAAATTAACGCGGTTATTGACTCTTTGCCGTGCAGCTACAGAAAAAAGTTTATATGGCTATCAAGTATGTTGCTCCCAGCTAGAAAAACCCAATACAACTATCTATTCTGTGGCACACAGCCACAAAATACGATACAACGCGGTTATCGACTCTTTGCCTTGCAGCTACAGAAAAAAGTTTATACGGCTATCAAGTCTGTTGCTCATGGCTACAAAAACCTAATACGACTTTATATCCTGTGGAGCACAGCCACAAAAGACAAATTAACGCGGTTATTACCTCTTTGCCTTGCAGCTACAGAAAAAAGTTCATACGGCTATCAAGTCTGTTGCTCCCAGCTACAAAAACCTGATACGACAATCTATTCTGTGGCGCACAGCCACAAAAGACAAATTAACGCGGTTATTGACTCTTTGCCGTGCAGCTACAGAAAAAAGTTTATATGGCTATCAAGTATGTTGCTCCCAGCTAGAAAAACCCAATACAACTATCTATTCTGTGGCACACAGCCACAAAATACGATATAACGCGGTTATCGACTCTTTGCCTTGCAGCTACAGAAAAAAGTTCATACGGCTATCAAGTCTGTTGCTCCCAGCTACAAAAACCTAATACGACTTTATATTCTGTGGCGCACAGCCACAAAAGACAAATTAACGCGGTTATTACCTCTTTGCCTTGCAGCTACAGAAAAAAGTTTATACGGCTATCAAGTCTGTTGCTCCCAGCTACAAAAACCTAATACGACTTTATATTCTGTGGCGCACAGCCACAAAAGACAAATTAACGCGGTTATTGACTCTTTGCCGTGCAGCTACAGAAAAAAGTTTATATGGCTATCAAGTATGTTGTTCCCAGCTAGAAAAACCCAATACAACTATCTATTCTGTGGCACACAGCCACAAAATACGATATAACGCGGTTATCGACTCTTTGCCTTGCAGCTACAGAAAAAGTTTATACGGCTATCAAGTCTGTTGCTCATGGCTACAAAACCTAATACGACTTTATATCCTGTGGCGCACAGCCACAAAAGACAAATTAACGCGGTTATTACCTCTTTGCCTTGCAGCTACAGAAAAAAGTTCATACGGCTATCAAGTCTGTTGCTCCCAGCTACAAAAACATAATACGACTATATATTCTGTGGCGCACAGCCACAAAAGACGAATTAACGCGGTTATTGACTCTTTGCCTCGCAGTTACAGAGAACATTTCATACGGCTATCAAATCTGTTGCTCCCAGCTACAAAAACCTAATACGACAATCTACTCTGTGGCGCACAGCCACAAAGACGAATTAACGCGGTTATTGACATTTTGACTTGCAGCCACAAAAACAAATCATACGGCTATCAAGTCTGTTGCTTCCAACTACAAAAACATAATACGACTTTATATTCTGTGGCGCACAGCCACAAAATACAAATTAACGCGGTTATTGACTCTTTGCCTTGCAGTTACAGAGAACATTCATACGGCTATCAAATCTGTTGCTCCCAGCTACAAAAACCTAATACGACTTTATATTCTGTGGCGCACAGCCACAAAAGACAAATTAACGCGGTTATTACCTCTTTGCCTTGCAGCTACAGAAAAAAAGTTTATACGGCTATCAAGTCTGTTGCTCCCAGCTACAAAAACCTAATACGACTTTATATTCTGTGGCGCACAGCCACAAAAGACAAATTAACGCGGTTATTGACTCTTTGGCGTGCAGCTACAGAAAAAAGTTTATATGGCTATCAAGTATGTTGTTCCCAGCTAGAAAAACCCAATACAACTATCTATTCTGTGGCACACAGCCACAAAATACGATATAACGCGGTTATCGACTCTTTGCCTTGCAGCTACAGAAAAAAGTTTATACGGCTATCAAGTCTGTTGCTCATGGCTACAAAAATCTAATACGACTTTATATCCTGTGGCGCACAGCCACAAAAGACAAATAAACGTGGTTATTACCTCTTTGCCTTGCAGCTACAGAAAAAAGTTCATACGGCTATCAAGTCTGTTGCTCCCAGCTACAAAAACCTGATACGACAATCTATTCTGTGGCGCACAGCCACAAAGACGAATTAACACGGTTATTGACATTTTGACTTGCAGCTACAAAAAAAATCATACGGCTATCAAGTCTGTTGCTTCCAACTACAAAAACATAATACGACTTTATATTCTGTGGCGCACAGCCACAAAATACAAATTAACGCGGTTATTGACTCTTTGCCTTGCAGTTACAGAGAACATTTCATACGGCTATCAAATCTGTTGCTCCCAGCTACAAAAACCTAATACGACTTTATATTCTGTGGCGCACAGCCACAAAAGACAAATTAACGCGGTTATTACCTCTTTGCCTTGCAGCTACAGAAAAAAAGTTTATACGGCTATCAAGTCTGTTGCTCCCAGCTACAAAAAACCTAATACGACTTTATATTCTGTGGCGCACAGCCACAAAAGACAAATTAACGCGGTTATTGACTCTTTGCCGTGCAGCTACAGAAAAAAGTTTATATGGCTATCAAGTATGTTGCTCCCAGCTAGAAAAACCCAATACAACTATCTATTCTGTGGCACACAGCCACAAAATACGATACAACGCGGTTATCGACTCTTTGCCTTGCAGCTACAGAAAAAAGTTTTATACGGCTATCAAGTCTGTTGCTCATGGCTACAAAAACCTAATACGACTTTATATCCTGTGGAGCACAGCCACAAAAGACAAATTAACGCGGTTATTACCTCTTTGCCTTGCAGCTACAGAAAAAAGTTCATACGGCTATCAAGTCTGTTGCTCCCAGCTACAAAAACCTGATACGACAATCTATTCTGTGGCGCACAGCCACAAAAGACAAATTAACGCGGTTATTGACTCTTTGCCGTGCAGCTACAGAAAAAAGTTTATATGGCTATCAAGTATGTTGCTCCCAGCTAGAAAAACCCAATACAACTATCTATTCTGTGGCACACAGCCACAAAATACGATATAACGCGGTTATCGACTCTTTGCCTTGCAGCTACAGAAAAAAGTTCATACGGCTATCAAGTCTGTTGCTCCCAGCTACAAAAACCTAATACGACTTTATATTCTGTGGCGCACAGCCACAAAAGACAAATTAACGCGGTTATTACCTCTTTGCCTTGCAGCTACAGAAAAAAAGTTTATACGGCTATCAAGTCTGTTGCTCCCAGCTACAAAAACCTAATACGACTTTATATTCTGTGGCGCACAGCCACAAAAGACAAATTAACGCGGTTATTGACTCTTTGCCGTGCAGCTACAGAAAAAAGTTTATATGGCTATCAAGTATGTTGTTCCCAGCTAGAAAAACCCAATACAACTATCTATTCTGTGGCACACAGCCACAAAATACGATATAACGCGGTTATCGACTCTTTGCCTTGCAGCTACAGAAAAAAGTTTATACGGCTATCAAGTCTGTTGCTCATGGCTACAAAAACCTAATACGACTTTATATCCTGTGGCGCACAGCCACAAAAGACAAATTAACGCGGTTATTACCTCTTTGCCTTGCAGCTACAGAAAAAAGTTCATACGGCTATCAAGTCTGTTGCTCCCAGCTACAAAAACATAATACGACTATATATTCTGTGGCGCACAGCCACAAAAGACGAATTAACGCGGTTATTGACTCTTTGCCTCGCAGTTACTGAGAACATTTCATACGGCTATCAAATCTGTTGCTCCCAGCTACAAAAACCTAATACGACAATCTATTCTGTGGCGCACAGCCACAAAGACGAATTAACGCGGTTATTGACATTTTGACTTGCAGCCACAAAAACAAATCATACGGCTATCAAGTCTGTTGCTTCCAACTACAAAAACATAATACGACTTTATATTCTGTGGCGCACAGCCACAAAATACAAATTAACGCGGTTATTGACTCTTTGCCTTGCAGTTACAGAGAACATTTCATACGGCTATCAAATCTGTTGCTCCCAGCTACAAAAACCTAATACGACTTTATATTCTGTGGCGCACAGCCACAAAAGACAAATTAACGCGGTTATTACCTCTTTGCCTTGCAGCTACAGAAAAAAAGTTTATACGGCTATCAAGTCTGTTGCTCCCAGCTACAAAAAACCTAATACGACTTTATATTCTGTGGCGCACAGCCACAAAAGACAAATTAACGCGGTTATTGACTCTTTGCCGTGCAGCTACAGAAAAAAGTTTATATGGCTATCAAGTATGTTGTTCCCAGCTAGAAAAACCCAATACAACTATCTATTCTGTGGCACACAGCCACAAAATACGATATAACGCGGTTATCGACTCTTTGCCTTGCAGCTACAGAAAAAAGTTTATACGGCTATCAAGTCTGTTGCTCATGGCTACAAAAACCTAATACGACTTTATATCCTGTGGCGCACAGCCACAAAAGACAAATTAACGCGGTTATTACCTCTTTGCCTTGCAGCTACAGAAAAAAGTTCATACGGCTATCAAGTCTGTTGCTCCCAGCTACAAAAACCTGATACGACAATCTATTCTGTGGCGCACAGCCACAAAGACGAATTAACGCGGTTATTGACATTTTGACTTGCAGCTACAAAAAAAAAATCATACGGCTATCAAGTCTGTTGCTTCCAACTACAAAAACATAATACGACTTTATATTCTGTGGCGCAGAGCCACAAAATACAAATTAACGCGGTTATTGACTCTTTGCCTTGCAGTTACAGAGAACATTTCATACGGCTATCAAATCTGTTGCTCCCAGCTACAAAAACCTAATACGACTTTATATTCTGTGGCGCACAGCCACAAAAGACAAATTAACGCGGTTATTACCTCTTTGCCTTGCAGCTACAGAAAAAAAGTTTATACGGCTATCAAGTCTGTTGCTCCCAGCTACAAAAACCTAATACGACTTTATATTCTGTGGCGCACAGCCACAAAAGACAAATTAACGCGGTTATTGACTCTTTGCCGTGCAGCTACAGAAAAAAGTTCATATGGCTATCAAGTATGTTGCTCCCAGCTAGAAAAACCCAATACAACTATCTATTCTGTGGCACACAGCCACAAAATACGATATAACGCGGTTATCGACTCTTTGCCTTGCAGCTACAGAAAAAAGTTTATACGGCTATCAAGTCTGTTGCTCATGGCTACAAAAACCTAATACGACTTTATATCCTGTGGCGCACAGCCACAAAAGACAAATTAACGCGGTTATTACCTCTTTGCCTTGCAGCTACAGAAAAAAGTTCATACGGCTATCAAGTCTGTTGCTCCCAGCTACAAAAACCTGATACGACAATCTATTCTGTGGCGCACAGCCACAAAAGACAAATTAACGCGGTTATTACCTCTTTGCCTTGCAGCTACAGAAAAAAGTTCATACGGCTATCAAGTCTGCTGCTCCCAGCTACAAAAACCTAATACGACTTTATATTCTGTGGCGCACAGCCACAAAAGACAAATTAACGCGGTTATTGACTCTTTGCCGTGCAGCTACAGAAAAAAGTTTATATGGCTATCAAGTATGTTGTTCCCAGCTAGAAAAACCCAATACAACTATCTATTCTGTGGCACACAGCCACAAAATACGATATAACGCGGTTATCGACTCTTTGCCTTGCAGCTACAGAAAAAAGTTTATACGGCTATCAAGTCTGTTGCTCATGGCTACAAAAACCTAATACGACTTTATATCCTGTGGCGCACAGCCACAAAAGACAAATTAACGCGGTTATTGACTCTTTGCCGTGCAGCTACAGAAAAAAGTTCATATGGCTATCAAGTATGTTGCTCCCAGCTAGAAAAACCAATACAACTATCTATTCTGTGGCACACAGCCACAAAATACGATATAACGCGGTTATCGACTCTTTGCCTTGCAGCTACAGAAAAAAGTTTATACGGCTATCAAGTCTGTTGCTCATGGCTACAAAAACCTAATACGACTTTATGTCCTGGGCGCACAGCCACAAAAGACAAATTAACGCGGTTATTACCTCTTTGCCTTGCAGCTACAGAAAAAAGTTCATACGGCTATCAAGTCTGTTGCTCCCAGCTACAAAAACCTGATACGACAATCTATTCTGTGGCGCACAGCCACAAAAGACAAATTAACGCGGTTATTACCTCTTTGCCTTGCAGCTACAGAAAAAAGTTCATACGGCTATCAAGTCTGTTGCTCCCAGCTACAAAAACCTGATACGACAATCTATTCTGTGGCGCACAGCCACAAAAGACAAATTAACGCGGTTATTACCTCTTTGCCTTGCAGCTACAGAAAAAAGTTCATACGGCTATCAAGTCTGTTGCTCCCAGCTACAAAAACCTAATACGACTTTATATTCTGTGGCGCACAGCCACAAAAGACAAATTAACGCGGTTATTGACTCTTTGCCGTGCAGCTACAGAAAAAAGTTTATATGGCTATCAAGTATGTTGTTCCCAGCTAGAAAAACCCAATACAACTATCTATTCTGTGGCACACAGCCACAAAATACGATATAACGCGGTTATCGACTCTTTGCCTTGCAGCTACAGAAAAAAGTTTATACGGCTATCAAGTCTGTTGCTCATGGCTACAAAACCTAATACGACTTTATATCCTGTGGCGCACAGCCACAAAAGACAAATTAACGCGGTTATTACCTCTTTGCCTTGCAGCTACAGAAAAAAGTTCATACGGCTATCAAGTCTGTTGCTCCCAGCTACAAAAACCTGATACGACAATCTATTCTGTGGCGCACAGCCACAAAGACGAATTAACGCGGTTATTGACATTTTGACTTGCAGCTACAAAAAAAAAATCATACGGCTATCAAGTCTGTTGCTTCCAACTACAAAAACATAATACGACTTTATATTCTGTGGCGCACAGCCACAAAATACAAATTAACGCGGTTATTGACTCTTTGCCTTGCAGTTACAGAGAACATTTCATACGGCTATCAAATCTGTTGCTCCCAGCTACAAAAACCTAATACGACTTTATATTCTGTGGCGCACAGCCACAAAAGACAAATTAACGCGGTTATTACCTCTTTGCCTTGCAGCTACAGAAAAAAAGTTTATACGGCTATCAAGTCTGTTGCTCCAGCTACAAAAACCTAATACGACTTTATATTCTGTGGCGCACAGCCACAAAAGACAAATTAACGCGGTTATTGACTCTTTGCCGTGCAGCTACAGAAAAAAGTTCATATGGCTATCAAGTATGTTGCTCCCAGCTAGAAAAACCCAATACAACTATCTATTCTGTGGCACACAGCCACAAAATACGATATAACGCGGTTATCGACTCTTTGCCTTGCAGCTACAGAAAAAAGTTTATACGGCTATCAAGTCTGTTGCTCATGGCTACAAAAACCTAATACGACTTTATATCCTGTGGCGCACAGCCACAAAAGACAAATTAACGCGGTTATTACCTCTTTGCCTTGCAGCTACAGAAAAAAGTTCATACGGCTATCAAGTCTGTTGCTCCCAGCTACAAAAACCTGATACGAAAATCTATTCTGTGGCGCACAGCCACAAAAGACAAATTAACGCGGTTATTACCTCTTTGCCTTGCAGCTACAGAAAAAAGTTCATACGGCTATCAAGTCTGTTGCTCCAGCTACAAAAACATAATACGACTATATATTCTGTGGCGCACAGCCACAAAAGACGAATTAACGCGGTTATTGACTCTTTGCCTCGCAGTTACTGAGAACATTTCATACGGCTATCAAATCTGTTGCTCCCAGCTACAAAAACCTAATACGACAATCTATTCTGTGGCGCACAGCCACAAAGACGAATTAACGCGGTTATTGACATTTTGACTTGCAGCCACAAAAACAAATCATACGGCTATCAAGTCTGTTGCTTCCAACTACAAAAACATAATACGACTTTATATTCTGTGGCGCACAGCCACAAAATACAAATTAACGCGGTTATTGACTCTTTGCCTTGCAGTTACAGAGAACATTTCATACGGCTATCAAATCTGTTGCTCCCAGCTACAAAAACCTAATACGACTTTATATTCTGTGGCGCACAGCCACAAAAGACAAATTAACGCGGTTATTACCTCTTTGCCTTGCAGCTACAGAAAAAAAGTTTATACGGCTATCAAGTCTGTTGCTCCCAGCTACAAAAACCTAATACGACTTTATATTCTGTGGCGCACAGCCACAAAAGACAAATTAACGCGGTTATTGACTCTTTGCCGTGCAGCTACAGAAAAAAGTTTATATGGCTATCAAGTATGTTGTTCCCAGCTAGAAAAACCCAATACAACTATCTATTCTGTGGCACACAGCCACAAAATACGATATAACGCGGTTATCGACTCTTTGCCTTGCAGCTACAGAAAAAAGTTTATACGGCTATCAAGTCTGTTGCTCATGGCTACAAAAACCTAATACGACTTTATATCCTGTGGAGCACAGCCACAAAAGACAAATTAACGCGGTTATTACCTCTTTGCCTTGCAGCTACAGAAAAAAGTTCATACGGCTATCAAGTCTGTTGCTCCCAGCTACAAAAACCTGATACGACAATCTATTCTGTGGCGCACAGCCACAAAGACGAATTAACGCGGTTATTGACATTTTGACTTGCAGCTACAAAAAAAAAATCATACGGCTATCAAGTCTGTTGCTTCCAACTACAAAAACATAATACGACTTTATATTCTGTGGCGCACAGCCACAAAATACAAATTAACGCGGTTATTGACTCTTTGCCTTGCAGTTACAGAGAACATTTCATACGGCTATCAAATCTGTTGCTCCCAGCTACAAAAACCTAATACGACTTTATATTCTGTGGCGCACAGCCACAAAAGACAAATTAACGCGGTTATTACCTCTTTGCCTTGCAGCTACAGAAAAAAAGTTTATACGGCTATCAAGTCTGTTGCTCCCAGCTACAAAAACCTAATACGACTTTATATTCTGTGGCGCACAGCCACAAAAGACAAATTAACGCGGTTATTGACTCTTTGCCGTGCAGCTACAGAAAAAAGTTCATATGGCTATCAAGTATGTTGCTCCCAGCTAGAAAAACCCAATACAACTATCTATTCTGTGGCACACAGCCACAAAATACGATACAACGCGGTTATCGACTCTTTGCCTTGCAGCTACAGAAAAAAGTTTATACGGCTATCAAGTCTGTTGCTCATGGCTACAAAAACCTAATACGACTTTATATCCTGTGGAGCACAGCCACAAAGGACAAATTAACGCGGTTATTACCTCTTTGCCTTGCAGCTACAGAAAAAAGTTCATACGGCTATCAAGTCTGTTGCTCCCAGCTACAAAAACCTGATACGACAATCTATTCTGTGGCGCACAGCCACAAAAGACAAATTAACGCGGTTATTGACTCTTTGCCGTGCAGCTACAGAAAAAAGTTTATATGGCTATCAAGTATGTTGCTCCCAGCTAGAAAAACCCAATACAACTATCTATTCTGTGGCACACAGCCACAAAATACGATATAACGCGGTTATCGACTCTTTGCCTTGCAGCTACAGAAAAAAGTTCATACGGCTATCAAGTCTGTTGCTCCCAGCTACAAAAATCTAATACGACTTTATATTCTGTGGCGCACAGCCACAAAAGACAAATTAACGCGGTATTACCTCTTTGCCTTGCAGCTACAGAAAAAAGTTTATACGGCTATCAAGTCTGTTGCTCCCAGCTACAAAAACCTAATACGACTTTATATTCTGTGGCGCACAGCCACAAAAGACAAATTAACGCGGTTATTGACTCTTTGCCTTGCAGCTACAAAAAAAAGTTCATACGGCTATCAAGTACGTTGCTCCAGCTAGAAAAACCCAATACAACTATCTTTTCTGTGGCACACAGCCACAAAAGACGAATTAACGCGGTTATTGACTCTTTGCCTTGCAGCTACAGAAAAAAGTTTATACGGCTATCAAGTCTGTTGCTCCCAGCTACAAAAACCTAATACGACTTACTATTCTGTGGCGCACAGCCACAAAAGACAAATTAACGCGGTTATTGACTCTTTACCGTGCAGCTACAGAAAAAAGTTCATACGGCTATCAAGTCTGTTGCTCCAGATACAAAAACCTAATACGACTATCTATTATGTGGCGCACAGCCACAAAATACGAATTAACGCGGTTATCGTCTCTTTGGCTTGCAGTTACAGAGAAAGGTTCATACGGCTATCAAATCTGTTGCTCCCAGCTACAAAAACCTAATACGACAATCTATTCTGTGGCGCACAGCCATAAAATACAAAATAACGCGGTTATTGACTCTTTGGCTTGCAGTTACAGAGAAAAGTTTATACGGCTATCAAGTCTGTTGCTCCCAGCTACAAAAACCTAATACGACTCCATATTCTGTGGCGCACAGCCACAAAAGACAAATTAACGCGGTTATTGACTCTTTGCCGTAAAGCTACAGAAAAAAGTTTATACGGCTATCAAGTATGTTGCTCCCAGCTACAAAGACCTAACACGACTATATATTTTGTGGCGCACAGCCACAAAAGACGACTTAACGCGGTTATTGACTCTTTGCATTGCAGCTACAGAAAAAAGTTCATACGGCTATCGAGTCTGTTGCTCCCAGATACAAAAACCTAAGACGACTATATATTCTGTGGCGCACAGCCACAAAATACGAATTAACGCGTTATTGACTCTTTTCCTTGCAGCTACAGAGAACAGTTCATACGGCCGGCTATCAAATCTGTTGCTCCCAGCTACAAAAACCTAATACGACAATCTATTTTGTGGCGCACATCCACCAAATACGAATTAACGCGGTTATTGACTCTTTGCCTTGCACCTACAAAAAAAAATCATACGGCTATCAAGTCTGTTGCTCCCAACTACAAAAACCTAATACGACTTTATATTCTGTGGCGCACAACCACAAAAAACAAATTAACGCGGTTATTGACTCTTTGCCTTGCAGCTACAGAAAAAAGTTTATACGGCTATCAAGTCTGTTGCTCCCAGCTACAAAAACCTAATACGATTATCTATTCTGTGACGCACAGCCACGAAATACGAATCAACGCGGTTATCGACTCTTCGGCTTGCAGTTACAGAAAAAAAAACTCATACGGCAATCAAGTCTGTTGCTCCCAACTACAAAAACCTAATACGACTTTATATTCTGTGGCGCACAGCCACCAAAGACAGATTAACGCGGTTATTGACTCTTTGCCTTGCAGCTACAGAAAAAAGTTTATACGGCCATCAAATATGTTGCTCCCAGCTAGAAAAACCCAATACAACTATCTATTCTGTGGCGCACAGCCATAAAATACGAAATAACGCGGTTATTGACTCTTTGGCTTGCAGTTACAGAGAAAAGTTTATACGGCTATCAAGTCTGTTGCTCCCAGCTACAAAAACCTAATACGACTCCATATTCTTTGGCGCACAGCCACAAAAGACAAATTAACGCGGTTATTGACTCTTTGCCGTAAAGCTACAGAAAAAAGTTTATACGGCTATCAAGTATGTTGCTCCCAGCTACAAAGACCTAACACGACTATATATTTTGTGGCGCACAGCCACAAAAGACGACTTAACGCGGTTATTGACTCTTTGCCTTGCAGCTACAGAAAAAAGTTCATACGGCTATCAAGTCTGTTGCTCCCAGATACAAAAACCTAAGACGACTATATATTCTGTGGCGCACAGCCACAAAAGACGAATTAGGCTGTCTTCAGACTTTTTGTGCGATACAAGATACAGATACACGATTCATTTTCGAATTGTTTGTATCGTCTCATTTTGTATCCGTATTTCGGCGCAAAGGTATCAGAAAAGTATGAACGTTCCAGGATACATTTTTTCGATTTTGTTAGTTTCAAATTCAAAAGTAACTTTGAACAATTTTAAATTCTTCATTCCATAGATATTTATAGATATTCTTCAATTTGACGTCTATCTCATCGCACGCGATGCGCGCACGCGCCGCGACAAAATGTGAAAATGAATGAATTTCGATAAACTTTGGACATCGTGAAAAACAAAAACGCTGATGATCATTGTTACCGATCCCCATGCCATATACTCAATTTCACTCACGCGAAGCGCGTGCACGCGACGCGGCAGAAATATCAAAATGAGTCGATTCATATAAAATTGGGATGGGTGGGGTATTCGATCATGCTGGTTATGAATATATATCCGAAACTCGTAATACCTTCTTATCCGCGTGGCCAACCAATCCCAAAAATTTATCTCCATGCACAAAAGTTGAAATTTTTTGTCGCGTCGCGTGCTGCGCGCGCGCTTGATCCCAAGTTCGTACCAAGCTCACATCTGACTTCAGAATGATCAATTTCCTCAGGTTCCCAAGTTTTATTGAATTATACCGGTTTTTAAATTTTTGTCGCGGCGCGTTCACGCGTCGCGTGCGTGATATAAAATTGATATCCACTATCGCAATCTCCATGATCGATAATCACAGTTCACAAATTTGACCCAAATCTGCATATTTTCTCATTTTGACGCGTCGCGTGCGCGCGTCGCGCGCGAAAATGAAATTTTTTTGCGGATACCAATCTGTTTTGTGTGGGGGAACATTCTATCAATTGGAAAAAATTCACAAAAATCACTTTTATAATCAAAAAACCTAGATGTATCCACAATATGAGTGAAGTGTAGAATGCCGGCCGCAATCTTCAAAAAAAGTGTATCGTCGATTCAAAATGATGTATCTGACGCCGAGATACTGTAGAAAAAGTATGAACGCGAAAGATACATCGCGTGACGCATGTATCTGTCGCCGCTACAAAAATGCAATCGATACACATGATTAGAGCGCGCATGTATCGTGCATCTTGTATCGCACAAAAAGTCTGAAGACAGCCTTAACGCGTTATTGACTCTTTGCCTTGCAGCTACAGAGAACAGTTCATACGGCTATCAAATATGTTGCTCCCAGCTACAAAAACCTGATACGACAATCTATTTTGTGGCGCACATCCACCAAATACGAATTAACGCGGTTATTGACTCTTTGCCTTGCACCTACAAAAAAAAATCATACGGCTATCAAGTCTGTTGCTCCCAACTACAAAAACCTAATACGACTTTATATTCTGTGGCGCACAACCACAAAAGACATATTAACGCGGTTATTGACTCTTTTCCTTGCAGCTACAGAAAAAAGTTTATACGGCTATCAAGTCTGTTGCTCCCAGCTACAAAAACCTAATACGATTATCTATTCTGTGGCGCACAGCCACGAAATACGAATCAACGCGGTTATCGACTCTTCGGCTTGCAGTTACAGAAAAAAAAAACTCATACGGCAATCAAGTCTGTTGCTCCCAACTACAAAAACCTAATACGACTTTATATTCTGTGGCGCACAGCCACAAAATACGAACTAACGCGGTTATTGACTATTTGCCTTGCAGCTACAAAAAAAAGTTTATACGGCTATCAAGTCTGTTGCTCCCAGCTACAAAAACCTAATACGACAATCTATTCTGTGGCGCACAGCCACAAAATACGAACTAACGCGGTTATTGACTATTTGCCTTGCAGCTACAAAAAAAAGTTTATACGGCTATCGAGTATGTTGCTCCCAGCTACAAAAACCTGATACGACAATCTATTCTGTGGCGCACAGCCACAAAATACGAATTAACGCGGTTATCGACTCTTTGGCTTGCAGTTACAGAGAAAAGTTCATACGGCTATCAAATCTGTTGCTCCCAGCTACAAAAACCTAATACGACAATCTATTCTGTGGCGCACAGCCATAACATACGAAATAACGCGGTTATTGACTCTTTGGCTTGCAGTTACAGAGAAAAATTTATACGGCTATCTAGTCTGTTGCTCCCAGCTACAAAAACCTAATACGACTCCATATTCTGTGGCGCACAGCCACAAAAGACAAATTAACGCGGTTATTGACTCTTTGCCGTAAAGCTACAAAATAAAAGTTTATACGGCTATCAAGTATGTTGCTCCCAGCTACAAAGACCTAACACGACTATATATTTAGTGGCGCACAGCCACAAAAAACGACTTAACGCGGTTATTGACTCTTTGCCTTGCAGCTACAGAAAAAAGTTCATACGGCTATCAAGTCTGTTGCTCCCAGATACAAAAACCTAAGACGACTATATATTCTGTGGCGCACAGCCACAAAAGACGAATTAACGCGTTATTGACTCTTTGCCTTGCAGCTACAGAGAACAGTTCATACGGCTATCAAGTCTGTTGCTCCCAGCTACAAAAACCTAATACGACTATATATTCTGTGGCGCACAGCCACAAAAGACGAATTAACGCGGTTATTGACTCTTTGCCTCGCAGTTACAGATAACATTTCATACGGCTATCAAATCTGTTGCTCCCAGCTACAAAAACCTGATACGACAATCTATTCTGTGGCGCACAGCCACAAAGACGAATTAACGCGGTTATTGACATTTTGACTTGCAGCTACAAAAAAAATCATACGGCTATCAAGTCTGTTGCTTCCAACTACAGAAACATAATACGACAATCTATTCTGTGGCGCACAGCCACAAAACACGAAATATCGCGGTTATCGACTTGTTGGCTTGCAGCTACAGAGAAAAGTTCATACGGCTATCAAGTCTGTTGCTCCCAGCTACAAAAACCTGATACGACAATCTATTCTGTGGCGCACAGCCACAAAAGACAAATTAACGCGGTTATTACCTCTTTGCCTTGCAGCTACAGAAAAAAGTTCATACGGCTATCAAATCTGTTGCTCCCAGCTACAAAAACCTAATACGACAATCTATTCTGTGGCGCACAGCCACAAAATACAAATTATCGCGGTTATCGACTTGTTGGCTTGCAGCTACCGAGAAAAGTTCATACGGCTATCAAGTCTGTTGCTCCCAGCTACAAAAACCTAATACGACTATATATTCTGTGGCGCACAGCCACAAAAGACGAATTAACGCGGTTATTGACTCTTTGCCTCGCAGTTACAGAGAACATTTCATACGGCTATCAAATCTGTTGCTCCCAGCTACAAAAACCTAATACGACAATCTATTCTGTGGCGCACAGCCACAAAGACGAATTAACGCGGTTATTGACATTTTGACTTGCAGCCACAAAAACAAATCATACGGCTATCAAGTCTGTTGCTTCCAACTACAAAAACATAATACGACTTTATATTCTGTGGCGCACAGCCACAAAATACAAATTAACGCGGTTATTGACTCTTTGCCTTGCAGTTACAGAGAACATTTCATACGGCTATCAAATCTGTTGCTCCCAGCTACAAAAACCTAATACGACTTTATATTCTGTGGCGCACAGCCACAAAAGACAAATTAACGCGGTTAATTTGTCTTTGCCTTGCAGCTACAGAAAAAAAGTTTATACGGCTATCAAGTCTGTTGCTCCCAGCTACAAAAACCTAATACGACTTTATATTCTGTGGCGCGCAGCCACAAAAGACAAATTAACGCGGTTATTGACTCTTTGGCGTGCAGCTACAGAAAAAAGTTTATATGGCTATCAAGTATGTTGTTCCCAGCTAGAAAAACCCAATACAACTATCTATTCTGTGGCACACATCCACAAAATACGATATAACGCGGTTATCGACTCTTTGCCTTGCAGCTACAGAAAAAAGTTTATACGGCTATCAAGACTGTTGCTCATGGCTACAAAAACCTAATACGACTTTATATCCTGTGGCGCACAGCCACAAGAGACAAATTAACGTGGTTATTACCTCTTTGCCTTGCAGCTACAGAAAAAAGTTCATACGGCTATCAAGTCTGTTGCTCCCAGCTACAAAAACCTGATACGACAATCTATTCTGTGGCGCACAGCCACAAAGACGAATTAACGCGGTTATTGACATTTTGACTTGCAGCTACAAAAAAAAAATCATACGGCTATCAAGTCTGTTGCTTCCAACTACAAAAACCTAATACGACTTTATATTCTGTGGCGCACAGCCACAAAATACGAACTAACGCGGTTATTGACTATTTGCCTTGCAGCTACAAAAAAAAGTTTATACGGCTATCAAGTCTGTTGCTCCCAGCTACAAAAACCTAATACGACAATCTATTCTGTGGCGCACAGCCACAAAATACGAACTAACGCGGTTATTGACTATTTGCCTTGCAGCTACAAAAAAAAGTTTATACGGCTATCGAGTATGTTGCTCCCAGCTACAAAAACCTGATACGACAATCTATTCTGTGGCGCACAGCCACAAAATACGAATTAACGCGGTTATCGACTCTTTGGCTTGCAGTTACAGAGAAAAGTTCATACGGCTATCAAATCTGTTGCTCCCAGCTACAAAAACCTAATACGACAATCTATTCTGTGGCGCACAGCCATAACATACGAAATAACGCGGTTATTGACTCTTTGGCTTGCAGTTACAGAGAAAAATTTATACGGCTATCTAGTCTGTTGCTCCCAGCTACAAAAACCTAATACGACTCCATATTCTGTGGCGCACAGCCACAAAAGACAAATTAACGCGGTTATTGACTCTTTGCCGTAAAGCTACAAAATAAAAGTTTATACGGCTATCAAGTATGTTGCTCCCAGCTACAAAGACCTAACACGACTATATATTTAGTGGCGCACAGCCACAAAAAACGACTTAACGCGGTTATTGACTCTTTGCCTTGCAGCTACAGAAAAAAGTTCATACGGCTATCAAGTCTGTTGCTCCCAGATACAAAAACCTAAGACGACTATATATTCTGTGGCGCACAGCCACAAAAGACGAATTAACGCGTTATTGACTCTTTGCCTTGCAGCTACAGAGAACAGTTCATACGGCTATCAAGTCTGTTGCTCCCAGCTACAAAAACCTAATACGACTATATATTCTGTGGCGCACAGCCACAAAAGACGAATTAACGCGGTTATTGACTCTTTGCCTCGCAGTTACAGATAACATTTCATACGGCTATCAAATCTGTTGCTCCCAGCTACAAAAACCTGATACGACAATCTATTCTGTGGCGCACAGCCACAAAGACGAATTAACGCGGTTATTGACATTTTGACTTGCAGCTACAAAAAAAATCATACGGCTATCAAGTCTGTTGCTTCCAACTACAGAAACATAATACGACAATCTATTCTGTGGCGCACAGCCACAAAACACGAAATATCGCGGTTATCGACTTGTTGGCTTGCAGCTACAGAGAAAAGTTCATACGGCTATCAAGTCTGTTGCTCCCAGCTACAAAAACCTGATACGACAATCTATTCTGTGGCGCACAGCCACAAAAGACAAATTAACGCGGTTATTACCTCTTTGCCTTGCAGCTACAGAAAAAAGTTCATACGGCTATCAAATCTGTTGCTCCCAGCTACAAAAACCTAATACGACAATCTATTCTGTGGCGCACAGCCACAAAATACAAATTATCGCGGTTATCGACTTGTTGGCTTGCAGCTACCGAGAAAAGTTCATACGGCTATCAAGTCTGTTGCTCCCAGCTACAAAAACCTAATACGACTATATATTCTGTGGCGCACAGCCACAAAAGACGAATTAACGCGGTTATTGACTCTTTGCCTCGCAGTTACAGAGAACATTTCATACGGCTATCAAATCTGTTGCTCCCAGCTACAAAAACCTAATACGACAATCTATTCTGTGGCGCACAGCCACAAAGACGAATTAACGCGGTTATTGACATTTTGACTTGCAGCCACAAAAACAAATCATACGGCTATCAAGTCTGTTGCTTCCAACTACAAAAACATAATACGACTTTATATTCTGTGGCGCACAGCCACAAAATACAAATTAACGCGGTTATTGACTCTTTGCCTTGCAGTTACAGAGAACATTTCATACGGCTATCAAATCTGTTGCTCCCAGCTACAAAAACCTAATACGACTTTATATTCTGTGGCGCACAGCCACAAAAGACAAATTAACGCGGTTAATTTGTCTTTGCCTTGCAGCTACAGAAAAAAAGTTTATACGGCTATCAAGTCTGTTGCTCCCAGCTACAAAAACCTAATACGACTTTATATTCTGTGGCGCGCAGCCACAAAAGACAAATTAACGCGGTTATTGACTCTTTGGCGTGCAGCTACAGAAAAAAGTTTATATGGCTATCAAGTATGTTGTTCCCAGCTAGAAAAACCCAATACAACTATCTATTCTGTGGCACACATCCACAAAATACGATATAACGCGGTTATCGACTCTTTGCCTTGCAGCTACAGAAAAAAGTTTATACGGCTATCAAGACTGTTGCTCATGGCTACAAAAACCTAATACGACTTTATATCCTGTGGCGCACAGCCACAAGAGACAAATTAACGTGGTTATTACCTCTTTGCCTTGCAGCTACAGAAAAAAGTTCATACGGCTATCAAGTCTGTTGCTCCCAGCTACAAAAACCTGATACGACAATCTATTCTGTGGCGCACAGCCACAAAGACGAATTAACGCGGTTATTGACATTTTGACTTGCAGCTACAAAAAAAAAATCATACGGCTATCAAGTCTGTTGCTTCCAACTACAAAAACATAATACGACTTTATATTCTGTGGCGCACAGCCACAAAATACAAATTAACGCGGTTATTGACTCTTTGCCTTGCAGTTACAGAGAACATTTCATACGGCTATCAAATCTGTTGCTCCCAGCTACAAAAACCTAATACGACTTTATATTCTGTGGCGCACAGCCACAAAAGACAAATTAACGCGGTTATTACCTCTTTGCCTTGCAACTACAGAAAAAAAGTTTATACGGCTATCAAGTCTGTTGCTCCCAGCTACAAAAACCTAATACGACTTTATATTCTGTGGCGCACAGCCACAAAAGACAAATTAACGCGGTTATTACCTCTTTGCCTTGCAGCTACAGAAAAAAGTTCATACGGCTATCAAATCTGTTGCTCCCAGCTACAAAAACCTAATACGACAATCTATTCTGTGGCGCACAGCCACAAAATACAAATTATCGCGGTTATCGACTTGTTGGCTTGCAGCTACCGAGAAAAGTTCATACGGCTATCAAGTCTGTTGCTCCCAGCTACAAAAACCTAATACGACTATATATTCTGTGGCGCACAGCCACAAAAGACGAATTAACGCGGTTATTGACTCTTTGCCTCGCAGTTACAGAGAACATTTCATACGGCTATCAAATCTGTTGCTCCCAGCTACAAAAACCTAATACGACAATCTATTCTGTGGCGCACAGCCACAAAGACGAATTAACGCGGTTATTGACATTTTGACTTGCAGCCACAAAAACAAATCATACGGCTATCAAGTCTGTTGCTTCCAACTACAAAAACATAATACGACTTTATATTCTGTGGCGCACAGCCACAAAATACAAATTAACGCGGTTATTGACTCTTTGCCTTGCAGTTACAGAGAACATTTCATACGGCTATCAAATCTGTTGCTCCCAGCTACAAAAACCTAATACGACTTTATATTCTGTGGCGCACAGCCACAAAAGACAAATTAACGCGGTTATTACCTCTTTGCCTTGCAGCTACAGAAAAAAAGTTTATACGGCTATCAAGTCTGTTGCTCCCAGCTACAAAAACCTAATACGACTTTATATTCTGTGGCGCACAGCCACAAAAGACAAATTAACGCGGTTATTACCTCTTTGCCTTGCAGCTACAGAAAAAAGTTCATACGGCTATCAAATCTGTTGCTCCCAGCTACAAAAACCTAATACGACAATCTATTCTGTGGCGCACAGCCACAAAATACAAATTATCGCGGTTATCGACTTGTTGGCTTGCAGCTACCGAGAAAAGTTCATACGGCTATCAAGTCTGTTGCTCCCAGCTACAAAAACCTAATACGACTATATATTCTGTGGCGCACAGCCACAAAAGACGAATTAACGCGGTTATTGACTCTTTGCCTCGCAGTTACAGAGAACATTTCATACGGCTATCAAATCTGTTGCTCCCAGCTACAAAAACCTAATACGACAATCTATTCTGTGGCGCACATATTCTGTGGCGCACAGCCACAAAAGACGAATTAACGCGGTTATTGACTCTTTGCCTCGCAGTTACAGAGAACATTTCATACGGCTATCAAATCTGTTGCTCCCAGCTACAAAAACCTAATACGACAATCTATTCTGTGGCGCACAGCCACAAAGACGAATTAACACGGTTATTGACTCTTTGCCTTGCAGCTACAGAAAAAAGTTTATACGGCTATCAAGTCTGTTGCTCATGGCTACAAAAACCTAATACGACTTTATATCCTGTGGCGCACAGCCACAAAAGACAAATTAACGCGGTTATTACCTCTTTGCCTTGCAGCTACAGAAAAAAGTTCATACGGCTATCAAATCTGTTGCTCCCAGCTACAAAAACCTAATACGACAATCTATTCTGTGGCGCACAGCCACAAAATACAAATTATCGCGGTTATCGACTTGTTGGCTTGCAGCTACCGAGAAAAGTTCATACGGCTATCAAGTCTGTTGCTCCCAGCTACAAAAACCTAATACGACTATATATTCTGTGGCGCACAGCCACAAAAGACGAATTAACGCGGTTATTGACTCTTTGCCTCGCAGTTACAGAGAACATTTCATACGGCTATCAAATATGTTGCTCCCAGCTACAAAAACCTAATACGACAATCTATTCTGTGGCGCACAGCCACAAAGACGAATTAACGCGGTTATTGACATTTTGACTTGCAGCCACAAAAACAAATCATACGGCTATCAAGTCTGTTGCTTCCAACTACAAAAACATAATACGACTTTATATTCTGTGGCGCACAGCCACAAAATACAAATTAACGCGGTTATTGACTCTTTGCCTTGCAGTTACAGAGAACATTTCATACGGCTATCAAATCTGTTGCTCCCAGCTACAAAAACCTAATACGACTTTATATTCTGTGGCGCACAGCCACAAAAGAAAAATTAACGCGGTTATTACCTCTTTGCCTTGCAGCTACAGAAAAAAAGTTTATACGGCTATCAAGTCTGTTGCTCCCAGCTACAAAAACCTAATACGACTTTATATTCTGTGGCGCACAGCCACAAAAGACAAATTAACGCGGTTATTGACTCTTTGGCGTGCAGCTACAGAAAAAAGTTTATATGGCTATCAAGTATGTTGTTCCCAGCTAGAAAAACCCAATACAACTATCTATTCTGTGGCACACAGCCACAAAATACGATATAACGCGGTTATCGACTCTTTGCCTTGCAGCTACAGAAAAAAGTTTATACGGCTATCAAGTCTGTTGCTCATGGCTACAAAAACCTAATACGACTTTATATCCTGTGGCGCACAGCCACAAAAGACAAATTAACGTGGTTATTACCTCTTTGCCTTGCAGCTACAGAAAAAAGTTCATACGGCTATCAAGTCTGTTGCTCCCAGCTACAAAAACCTGATACGACAATCTATTCTGTGGCGCACAGCCACAAAGACGAATTAACACGGTTATTGACATTTTGACTTGCAGCTACAAAAAAAATCATACGGCTATCAAGTCTGTTGCTTCCAACTACAAAAACATAATACGACTTTATATTCTGTGGCGCACAGCCACAAAATACAAATTAACGCGGTTATTGACTCTTTGCCTTGCAGTTACAGAGAACATTTCATACGGCTATCAAATCTGTTGCTCCCAGCTACAAAAACCTAATACGACTTTATATTCTGTGGCGCACAGCCACAAAAGACAAATTAACGCGGTTATTACCTCTTTGCCTTGCAGCTACAGAAAAAAAGTTTATACGGCTATCAAGTCTGTTGCTCCCAGCTACAAAAACCTAATACGACTTTATATTCTGTGGCGCACAGCCACAAAAGACAAATTAACGCGGTTATTGACTCTTTGCCGTGCAGCTACAGAAAAAAGTTTATATGGCTATCAAGTATGTTGCTCCCAGCTAGAAAAACCCAATACAACTATCTATTCTGTGGCACACAGCCACAAAATACGATACAACGCGGTTATCGACTCTTTGCCTTGCAGCTACAGAAAAAAGTTTATACGGCTATCAAGTCTGTTGCTCATGGCTACAAAAACCTAATACGACTTTATATCCTGTGGAGCACAGCCACAAAAGACAAATTAACGCGGTTATTACCTCTTTGCCTTGCAGCTACAGAAAAAAGTTCATACGACTATCAAGTCTGTTGCTCCCAGCTACAAAAACCTGATACGACAATCTATTCTGTGGCGCACAGCCACAAAAGACAAATTAACGCGGTTATTGACTCTTTGCCGTGCAGCTACAGAAAAAAGTTTATATGGCTATCAAGTATGTTGCTCCCAGCTAGAAAAACCCAATACAACTATCTATTCTGTGGCACACAGCCACAAAATACGATATAACGCGGTTATCGACTCTTTGCCTTGCAGCTACAGAAAAAAGTTCATACGGCTATCAAGTCTGTTGCTCCCAGCTACAAAAACCTAATACGACTTTATATTCTGTGGCGCACAGCCACAAAAGACAAATTAACGCGGTTATTACCTCTTTGCCTTGCAGCTACAGAAAAAAAGTTTATACGGCTATCAAGTCTGTTGCTCCCAGCTACAAAAACCTAATACGACTTTATATTCTGTGGCGCACAGCCACAAAAGACAAATTAACGCGGTTATTGACTCTTTGCCGTGCAGCTACAGAAAAAAGTTTATATGGCTATCAAGTATGTTGTTCCCAGCTAGAAAAACCCAATACAACTATCTATTCTGTGGCACACAGCCACAAAATACGATATAACGCGGTTATCGACTCTTTGCCTTGCAGCTACAGAAAAAAGTTTATACGGCTATCAAGTCTGTTGCTCATGGCTACAAAAACCTAATACGACTTTATATCCTGTGGCGCACAGCCACAAAAGACAAATTAACGCGGTTATTACCTCTTTGCCTTGCAGCTACAGAAAAAAGTTCATACGGCTATCAAGTCTGTTGCTCCCAGCTACAAAAACCTGATACGACAATCTATTCTGTGGCGCACAGCCACAAAAGACAAATTAACGCGGTTATTAATTCTTTGCCTTGCAGCTACAGAAAAAAGTTCATACGGCTATCAAGTCTGTTGCTCCCAGCTACAAAAACATAATACGACTATATATTCTGTGGCGCACAGCCACAAAAGACGAATTAACGCGGTTATTGACTCTTTGCCTCGCAGTTACTGAGAACATTTCATACGGCTATCAAATCTGTTGCTCCCAGCTACAAAAACCTAATACGACAATCTATTCTGTGGCGCACAGCCACAAAGACGAATTAACGCGGTTATTGACATTTTGACTTGCAGCCACAAAAACAAATCATACGGCTATCAAGTCTGTTGCTTCCAACTACAAAAACATAATACGACTTTATATTCTGTGGCGCACAGCCACAAAATACAAATTAACGCGGTTATTGACTCTTTGCCTTGCAGTTACAGAGAACATTTCATACGGCTATCAAATCTGTTGCTCCCAGCTACAAAACCTAATACGACTTTATATTCTGTGGCGCACAGCCACAAAAGACAAATTAACGCGGTTATTACCTCTTTGCCTTGCAGCTACAGAAAAAAAGTTTATACGGCTATCAAGTCTGTTGCTCCCAGCTACAAAAAACCTAATACGACTTTATATTCTGTGGCGCACAGCCACAAAAGACAAATTAACGCGGTTATTGACTCTTTGCCGTGCAGCTACAGAAAAAAGTTTATATGGCTATCAAGTATGTTGTTCCCAGCTAGAAAAACCCAATACAACTATCTATTCTGTGGCACACAGCCACAAAATACGATATAACGCGGTTATCGACTCTTTGCCTTGCAGCTACAGAAAAAAGTTTATACGGCTATCAAGTCTGTTGCTCATGGCTACAAAAACCTAATACGACTTTATATCCTGTGGCGCACAGCCACAAAAGACAAATTAACGCGGTTATTACCTCTTTGCCTTGCAGCTACAGAAAAAAGTTCATACGGCTATCAAGTCTGTTGCTCCCAGCTACAAAAACCTGATACGACAATCTATTCTGTGGCGCACAGCCACAAAGACGAATTAACGCGGTTATTGACATTTTGACTTGCAGCTACAAAAAAAAATCATACGGCTATCAAGTCTGTTGCTTCCAACTACAAAAACATAATACGACTTTATATTCTGTGGCGCACAGCCACAAAATACAAATTAACGCGGTTATTGACTCTTTGCCTTGCAGTTACAGAGAACATTTCATACGGCTATCAAATCTGTTGCTCCCAGCTACAAAAACCTAATACGACTTTATATTCTGTGGCGCACAGCCACAAAAGACAAATTAACGCGGTTATTACCTCTTTGCCTTGCAGCTACAGAAAAAAAGTTTATACGGCTATCAAGTCTGTTGCTCCCAGCTACAAAAACCTAATACGACTTTATATTCTGTGGCGCACAGCCACAAAAGACAAATTAACGCGGTTATTGACTCTTTGCCGTGCAGCTACAGAAAAAAGTTCATATGGCTATCAAGTATGTTGCTCCCAGCTCGAAAAACCCAATACAACTATCTATTCTGTGGCACACAGCCACAAAATACGATACAACGCGGTTATCGACTCTTTGCCTTGCAGCTACAGAAAAAAAGTTTATACGGCTATCAAGTCTGTTGCTCATGGCTACAAAAACCTAATACGACTTTATATCCTGTGGAGCACAGCCACAAAGGACAAATTAACGCGGTTATTACCTCTTTGCCTTGCAGCTACAGAAAAAAGTTCATACGGCTATCAAGTCTGTTGCTCCCAGCTACAAAAACCTGATACGACAATCTATTCTGTGGCGCACAGCCACAAAAGACAAATTAACGCGGTTATTGACTCTTTGCCGTGCAGCTACAGAAAAAAGTTTATATGGCTATCAAGTATGTTGCTCCCAGCTAGAAAAACCCAATACAACTATCTATTCTGTGGCACACAGCCACAAAATACGATATAACGCGGTTATCGACTCTTTGCCTTGCAGCTACAGAAAAAAGTTCATACGGCTATCAAGTCTGTTGCTCCCAGCTACAAAAACCTAATACGACTTTATATTCTGTGGCGCACAGCCACAAAAGACAAATTAACGCGGTTATTACCTCTTTGCCTTGCAGCTACAGAAAAAAAGTTTATACGGCTATCAAGTCTGTTGCTCCCAGCTACAAAAACCTAATACGACTTTATATTCTGTGGCGCACAGCCACAAAAGACAAATTAACGCGGTTATTGACTCTTTGCCGTGCAGCTACAGAAAAAAGTTTATATGGCTATCAAGTATGTTGTTCCCAGCTAGAAAAACCCAATACAACTATCTATTCTGTGGCACACAGCCACAAAATACGATATAACGCGGTTATCGACTCTTTGCCTTGCAGCTACAGAAAATAGTTTATACGGCTATCAAGTCTGTTGCTCATGGCTACAAAAACCTAATACGACTTTATATCCTGTGGCGCACAGCCACAAAAGACAAATTAACGCGGTTATTACCTCTTTGCCTTGCAGCTACAGAAAAAAGTTCATACGGCTATCAAGTCTGTTGCTCCCAGCTACAAAAACCTAATACGACTTTATATTCTGTGGCGCACAGCCACAAAAGACAAATTAACGCGGTTATTACCTCTTTGCCTTGCAGCTACAGAAAAAAAGTTTATACGGCTATCAAGTCTGTTGCTCCCAGCTACAAAAACCTAATACGACTTTATATTCTGTGGCGCACAGCCACAAAAGACAAATTAACGCGGTTATTGACTCTTTGCCGTGCAGCTACAGAAAAAAGTTTATATGGCTATCAAGTATGTTGTTCCCAGCTAGAAAAACCCAATACAACTATCTATTCTGTGGCACACAGCCACAAAATACGATATAACGCGGTTATCGACTCTTTGCCTTGCAGCTACAGAAAATAGTTTATACGGCTATCAAGTCTGTTGCTCATGGCTACAAAAACCTAATACGACTTTATATCCTGTGGCGCACAGCCACAAAAGACAAATTAACGCGGTTATTACCTCTTTGCCTTGCAGCTACAGAAAAAAGTTCATACGGCTATCAAGTCTGTTGCTCCCAGCTACAAAAACCTAATACGACTTTATATTCTGTGGCGCACAGCCACAAAAGACAAATTAACGCGGTTATTACCTCTTTGCCTTGCAGCTACAGAAAAAAAGTTTATACGGCTATCAAGTCTGTTGCTCCCAGCTACAAAAACCTAATACGACTTTATATTCTGTGGCGCACAGCCACAAAAGACAAATTAACGCGGTTATTGACTCTTTGCCGTGCAGCTACAGAAAAAAGTTTATATGGCTATCAAGTATGTTGTTCCCAGCTAGAAAAACCCAATACAACTATCTATTCTGTGGCACACAGCCACAAAATACGATATAACGCGGTTATCGACTCTTTGCCTTGCAGCTACAGAAAATAGTTTATACGGCTATCAAGTCTGTTGCTCATGGCTACAAAAACCTAATACGACTTTATATCCTGTGGCGCACAGCCACAAAAGACAAATTAACGCGGTTATTACCTCTTTGCCTTGCAGCTACAGAAAAAAGTTCATACGGCTATCAAGTCTGTTGCTCCCAGCTACAAAAACCTGATACGACAATCTATTCTGTGGCGCACAGCCACAAAGACGAATTAACGCGGTTATTGACATTTTGACTTGCAGCTACAGAAAAAAAATCATACGGCTATCAAGTCTGTTGCTTCCAACTACAAAAACATAATACGACTTTATATTCTGTGGCGCACAGCCACAAAATACAAATTAACGCGGTTATTGACTCTTTGCCTTGCAGTTACAGAGAACATTTCATACGGCTATCAAATCTGTTGCTCCCAGCTACAAAAACCTAATACGACTTTATATTCTGTGGCGCACAGCCACAAAAGACAAATTAACGCGGTTATTACCTCTTTGCCTTGCAGCCACAGAAAAAAAGTTTATACGGCTATCAAGTCTGTTGCTCCCAGCTACAAAAACCTAATACGACTTTATATTCTGTGGCGCACAGCCACAAAAGACAAATTAACGCGGTTATTGACTCTTTGCCGTGCAGCTACAGAAAAAAGTTTATATGGCTATCAAGTATGTTGCTCCCAGCTAGAAAAACCCAACACAACTATCTATTCTGTGGCACACAGCCACAAAATACGATATAACGCGGTTATCGACTCTTTGCCTTGCAGCTACAGAAAAAAGTTTATACGGCTATCAAGTCTGTTGCTCATGGCTACAAAAACCTAATACGACTTTATATCCTGTGGCGCACAGCCACAAAAGACAAATTAACGCGGTTATTACCTCTTTGCCTTGCAGCTACAGAAAAAAGTTCATACGGCTATCAAGTCTGTTGCTCCCAGCTACAAAAACCTGATACGACAATCTATTCTGTGGCGCACAGCCACAAAAGACAAATTAACGCGGTTATTACCTCTTTGCCTTGCAGCTACAGAAAAAAGTTCATACGGCTATCAAGTCTGTTGCTCCCAGCTACAAAAACCTAATACGACTTTATATTCTGTGGCGCACAGCCACAAAAGACAAATTAACGCGGTTATTGACTCTTTGCCGTGCAGCTACAGGAAAAAGGTTATACGGCTATCAAGTATGTTGCTCCCAGCTACAAAAACCTGATACGACTATCTATTCTGTGGCGCACAGCCACAAAATACGAATTAACGCGGTTATCGACTCTTTGCCTTGCAGCTACAGAGAACAGTTCATACGGCTATCAAATCTGTTGCTCCCAGCTAGAAAAACCCAATACAACTATCTATTCTGTGGCACACAGCCACAAAATACGATATAACGCGGTTATCGACTCTTTGCCTTGCAGCTACAGAAAAAAGTTCATACGGCTATCAAGTCTGTTGCTCCCAGCTACAAAAACCTAATACGACTTTATATTCTGTGGCGCACAGCCACAAAAGACAAATTAACGCGGTTATTACCTCTTTGCCTTGCAGCTACAGAAAAAAAGTTTATACGGCTATCAAGTCTGTTGCTCCCAGCTACAAAAACCTAATACGACTTTATATTCTGTGGCGCACAGCCACAAAAGACAAATTAACGCGGTTATTGACTCTTTGCCGTGCAGCTACAGAAAAAAGTTTATATGGCTATCAAGTATGTTGTTCCCAGCTAGAAAAACCCAATACAACTATCTATTCTGTGGCACACAGCCACAAAATACGATATAACGCGGTTATCGACTCTTTGCCTTGCAGCTACAGAAAAAAGTTTATACGGCTATCAAGTCTGTTGCTCCCAGCTACAAAAACCTAATACGACTTTATATTCTGTGGCGCACAGCCACAAAAGACAAATTAACGCGGTTATTGACTCTTTGCCGTGCAGCTACAGGAAAAAGGTTATACGGCTATCAAGTATGTTGCTCCCAGCTACAAAAACCTGATACGACTATCTATTCTGTGGCGCACAGCCACAAAATACGAATTAACGCGGTTATCGACTCTTTGCCTTGCAGCTACAGAGAACAGTTCATACGGCTATCAAATCTGTTGCTCCCAGCTAGAAAAACCCGATACAACTATCTATTCTGTGGCACACAGCCACAAAATACGATATAACGCGGTTATCGACTCTTTGCCTTGCAGCTACAGAAAAAAGTTCATATGGCTATCAAGTCTGTTGCTCCCAGCTACAAAAACCTAATACGACTTTATATTCTGTGGCGCACAGCCACAAAAGACAAATTAACGCGGTTATTGACTCTTTGCCGTGCAGCTACAGAAAAAAGTTTATATGGCTATCAAGTATGTTGTTCCCAGCTAGAAAAACCCAATACAACTATCTATTCTGTGGCACACAGCCACAAAATACGATATAACGCGGTTATCGACTCTTTGTCTTGCAGCTACAGAAAAAAGTTTATACGGCTATCAAGTCTGTTGCTCATGGCTACAAAAACCTAATACGACTTTATATCCTGTGGCGCACAGCCACAAAAGACAAATTAACGCGGTTATTACCTCTTTGCCTTGCAGCTACAGAAAAAAGTTCATACGGCTATCAAGTCTGTTGCTCCCAGCTACAAAAACCTGATACGACAATCTATTCTGTGGCGCACAGCCACAAAGACGAATTAACGCGGTTATTGACATTTTGACTTGCAGCTACAAAAAAAAATCATACGGCTATCAAGTCTGTTGCTTCCAACTACAAAAACATAATACGACTTTATATTCTGTAGCGCACAGCCACAAAATACAAATTAACGCGGTTATTGACTCTTTGCCTTGCAGTTACAGAGAACATTTCATACGGCTATCAAATCTGTTGCTCCCAGCTACAAAAACCTAATACGACTTTATATTCTGTGGCGCACAGCCACAAAAGACAAATTAACGCGGTTATTACCTCTTTGCCTTGCAGCTACAGAAAAAAAGTTTATACGGCTATCAAGTCTGTTGCTCCCAGCTACAAAAACCTAATACGACTTTATATTCTGTGGCACACAGCCACAAAATACGATATAACGCGGTTATCGACTCTTTGCCTTGCAGCTACAGAAAAAAGTTTATACGGCTATCAAGTCTGTTGCTCATGGCTACAAAAACCTAATACGACTTTATATCCTGTGGCGCACAGCCACAAAAGACAAATTAACGCGGTTATTACCTCTTTGCCTTGCAGCTACAGAAAAAAGTTCATACGGCTATCAAGTCTGTTGCTCCCAGCTACAAAAACCTGATACGACAATCTATTCTGTGGCGCACAGCCACAAAGACGAATTAACGCGGTTATTGACATTTTGACTTGCAGCTAAAAAAAAAAATCATACGGCTATCAAGTCTGTTGCTTCCAACTACAAAAACATAATACGACTTTATATTCTGTAGCGCACAGCCACAAAATACAAATTAACGCGGTTATTGACTCTTTGCCTTGCAGTTACAGAGAACATTTCATACGGCTATCAAATCTGTTGCTCCCAGCTACAAAAACCTAATACGACTTTATATTCTGTGGCGCACAGCCACAAAAGACAAATTAACGCGGTTATTACCTCTTTGCCTTGCAGCTACAGAAAAAAAGTTTATACGGCTATCAAGTCTGTTGCTCCCAGCTACAAAAACCTAATACGACTTTATATTCTGTGGCGCACAGCCACAAAAGACAAATTAACGCGGTTATTGACTCTTTGCCGTGCAGCTACAGAAAAAAGTTTATATGGCTATCAAGTATGTTGCTCCCAGCTAGAAAAACCCAATACAACTATCTATTCTGTGGCACACAGCCACAAAATACGATATAACGCGGTTATCGACTCTTTGCCTTGCAGCTACAGAAAAAAGTTTATACGGCTATCAAGTCTGTTGCTCATGGCTACACAAACCTAATACGACTTTATATCCTGTGGCGCACAGCCACAAAAGACAAATTAACGCGGTTATTACCTCTTTGCCTTGCAGCTACAGAAAAACGTTCATACGGCTATCAAGTCTGTTGCTCCCAGCTACAAAAACCTGATACGACAATCTATTCTGTGGCGCACAGCCACAAAAGACAAATTAACGCGGTTATTGACTCTTTGCCGTGCAGCTACAGAAAAAAGTTTATATGGCTATCAAGTATGTTGCTCCCAGCTAGAAAAACCCAATACAACTATCTATTCTGTGGCACACAGCCACAAAATACGATATAACGCGGTTATCGACTCTTTGCCTTGCAGCTACAGAAAAAAGTTCATACGGCTATCAAGTCTGTTGCTCCCAGCTACAAAAACCTAATACGACTTTATATTCTGTGGCGCACAGCCACAAAAGACAAATTAACGCGGTTATTACCTCTTTGCCTTGCAGCTACAGAAAAAAGTTCATACGGCTATCAAGTCTGTTGCTCCCAGCTACAAAAACCTGATACGACAATCTATTCTGTGGCGCACAGCCACAAAGACGAATTAACGCGGTTATTGACATTTTGACTTGCAGCTACAAAAAAAAATCATACGGCTATCAAGTCTGTTGCTTCCAACTACAAAAACATAATACGACTTTATATTCTGTAGCGCACAGCCACAAAATACAAATTAACGCGGTTATTGACTCTTTGCCTTGCAGTTACAGAGAACATTTCATACGGCTATCAAACCCTGTTGCTCCCAGCTACAAAAACCTAATACGACTTTATATTCTGTGGCGCACAGCCACAAAAGACAAATTAACGCGGTTATTACCTCTTTGCCTTGCAGCTACAGAAAAAAAGTTTATACGGCTATCAAGTCTGTTGCTCCCAGCTACAAAAACCTAATACGACTTTATATTCTGTGGCGCACAGCCACAAAAGACAAATTAACGCGGTTATTGACTCTTTGCCGTGCAGCTACAGAAAAAAGTTTATATGGCTATCAAGTATGTTGCTCCCAGCTAGAAAAACCCAATACAACTATCTATTCTGTGGCACACAGCCACAAAATACGATATAACGCGGTTATCGACTCTTTGCCTTGCAGCTACAGAAAAAAGTTTATACGGCTATCAAGTCTGTTGCTCATGGCTACACAAACCTAATACGACTTTATATCCTGTGGCGCACAGCCACAAAAGACAAATTAACGCGGTTATTACCTCTTTGCCTTGCAGCTACAGAAAAACGTTCATACGGCTATCAAGTCTGTTGCTCCCAGCTACAAAAACCTGATACGACAATCTATTCTGTGGCGCACAGCCACAAAAGACAAATTAACGCGGTTATTGACTCTTTGCCGTGCAGCTACAGAAAAAAGTTTATATGGCTATCAAGTATGTTGCTCCCAGCTAGAAAAACCCAATACAACTATCTATTCTGTGGCACACAGCCACAAAATACGATATAACGCGGTTATCGACTCTTTGCCTTGCAGCTACAGAAAAAAGTTCATACGGCTATCAAGTCTGTTGCTCCCAGCTACAAAAACCTAATACGACTTTATATTCTGTGGCGCACAGCCACAAAAGACAAATTAACGCGGTTATTACCTCTTTGCCTTGCAGCTACAGAAAAAAAGTTTATACGGCTATCAAGTCTGTTGCTCCCAGCTACAAAAACCTAATACGACTTTATATTCTGTGGCACACAGCCACAAAAGACAAATTAACGCGGTTATTGACTCTTTGCCGTGCAGCTACAGAAAAAAGTTTATATGGCTATCAAGTATGTTGTTCCCAGCTAGAAAAACCCAATACAACTATCTATTCTGTGGCACACAGCCACAAAATACGATATAACGCGGTTATCGACTCTTTGCCTTGCAGCTACAGAAAAAAGTTTATACGGCTATCAAGTCTGTTGCTCATGGCTACAAAAACCTAATACGACTTTATATCCTGTGGCGCACAGCCACAAAAGACAAATTAACGCGGTTATTACCTCTTTGCCTTGTAGCTACAGAAAAAAAGTTTATACGGCTATCAAGTCTGTTGCTCCCAGCTACAAAAACCTAATACGACTTT
>CAXIWQ010000483.1:0-29846 GCA_964036275.1 Litoditis marina
TCTGTAGCTGCAAGGCAAAGAGTCGATAACCGCGTTATATCGTATTTTGTGGCTGTGTGCCACAGAATAGATAGTTGTATTGGGTTTTTCTAGCTGGGAGCAACATACTTGATAGCCATATAAACTTTTTTCTGTAGCTGCACGGCAAAGAGTCAATAACCGCGTTAATTTGTCTTTTGTGGCTGTGCGCCACAGAATATAAAGTCGTATTAGGTTTTTGTAGCTGGGAGCAACAGACTTGATAGCCGTATAAACTTTTTTTCTGTAGCTGCAAGGCAAAGAGGTAATAACCGCGTTAATTTGTCTTTTGTGGCTGTGCGCCACAGAATATAAAGTCGTATTAGGTTTTTGTAGCTGGGAGCAACAGATTTGATAGCCGTATGAAATGTTCTCTGTAACTGCAAGGCAAAGAGTCAATAACCGCGTTAATTTGTATTTTGTGGCTGTGCGCCACAGAATATAAAGTCGTATTATGTTTTTGTAGTTGGAAGCAACAGACTTGATAGCCGTATGATTTTTTTTTTGTAGCTGCAAGTCAAAATGTCAATAACCGCGTTAATTCGTCTTTGTGGCTGTGCGCCACAGAATATAAAGTCGTATTAGGTTTTTGTAGCTGGGAGCAACAGACTTGATAGCCGTATAAACTTTTTTTCTGTAGCTGCAAGGCAAAGAGGTAATAACCGCGTTAATTTGTCTTTTGTGGCTGTGCGCCACAGAATATAAAGTCGTATTAGGTTTTTGTAGCTGGGAGCAACAGATTTAATAGCCGTATGAAATGTTCTCTGTAACTGCAAGGCAAAGAGTCGATAACCGCGTTAATTCGTATTTTGTGGCTGTGCGCCACAGAATAGATAGTCGTATCAGGTTTTTGTAGCTGGGAGCAACATACTTGATAGCCGTATAACCTTTTTCCTGTAGCTGCAAGGCAAAGAGGTAATAACCGCGTTAATTCGTATTTTGTGGCTGTGCGCCACAGGATATGAAGTCGTATTAGGTTTTTGTAGCCATGAGCAACAGACTTGATAGCCGTATAAACTTTTTTCTGTAGCTGCAAGGCAAAGAGTCGATAACCGCGTTATATCGTATTTTGTGGCTGTGTGCCACAGAATAGATAGTTGTATTGGGTTTTTCTAGCTGGGAGCAACATACTTGATAGCCATATAAACTTTTTTTCTGTAGCTGCAAGGCAAAGAGGTAATAACCGCGTTAATTTGTCTTTTGTGGCTGTGCGCCACAGAATATAAAGTCGTATTAGGTTTTTGTAGCTGGGAGCAACAGATTTGATAGCCGTATGAAATGTTCTCTGTAACTGCAAGGCAAAGAGTCAATAACCGCGTTAATTTGTATTTTGTGGCTGTGCGCCACAGAATATAAAGTCGTATTATGTTTTTGTAGTTGGAAGCAACAGACTTGATAGCCGTATGATTTTTTTTTTGTAGCTGCAAGTCAAAATGTCAATAACCGCGTTAATTCGTCTTTGTGGCTGTGCGCCACAGAATAGATTGTCGTATCAGGTTTTTGTAGCTGGGAGCAACAGACTTGATAGCCGTATAAACTTTTTTCTGTAGCTGCAAGGCAAAGAGGTAATAACCGCGTTAATTTGTCTTTTGTGGCTGTGCGCCACAGGATATAAAGTCGTATTAGGTTTTTGTAGCCATGAGCAACAGACTTGATAGCCGTATAAACTTTTTTCTGTAGCTGCAAGGCAAAGAGTCGATAACCGCGTTATATCGTATTTTGTGGCTGTGTGCCACAGAATAGATAGTTGTATTGGGTTTTTTAGCTGGGAACAACATACTTGATAGCCATATAAACTTTTTTCTGTAGCTGCACGGCAAAGAGTCAATAACCGCGTTAATTTGTCTTTTGTGGCTGTGCGCCACAGAATATAAAGTCGTATTAGGTTTTTGTAGCTGGGAGCAACAGACTTGATAGCCGTATAAACTTTTTTTCTGTAGCTGCAAGGCAAAGAGGTAATAACCGCGTTAATTTGTCTTTTGTGGCTGTGCGCCACAGAATATAAAGTCGTATTAGGTTTTTGTAGCTGGGAGCAACAGACTTGATAGCCGTATGAACTTTTTTCTGTAGCTACAAGGCAAAGAGTCGATACCCGCGTTATATCGTATTTTGTGGCTGTGTGCCACAGAATAGATAGTTGTATTGGGTTTTTCTAGCTGGGAGCAACAGACTTGATAGCCGTATGAACTTTTTTCTGTAGCTGCAAGGCAAAGAGGTAATAACCGCGTTAATTTGTCTTTTGTGGCTGTGCGCCACAGGATATAAAGTCGTATTAGGTTTTTGTAGCCATGAGCAACAGACTTGATAGCCGTATAAACTTTTTTCTGTAGCTGCAAGGCAAAGAGTCGATAACCGCGTTATATCGTATTTTGTGGCTGTGTGCCACAGAATAGATAGTTGTATTGGGTTTTTCTAGCTGGGAACAACATACTTGATAGCCATATAAACTTTTTTCTGTAGCTGCACGGCAAAGAGTCAATAACCGCGTTAATTTGTCTTTTGTGGCTGTGCGCCACAGAATAGATTGTCGTATCAGGTTTTTGTAGCTGGGAGCAACAGACTTGATAGCCGTATGAACTTTTCTCTGTAGCTGCAAGCCAACAAGTCGATAACCGCGATATTTCGTGTTTTGTGGCTGTGCGCCACAGAATAGATTGTCGTATCAGGTTTTTGTAGCTGGGAGCAACAGATTTGATAGCCGTATGAAATGTTATCTGTAACTGCGAGGCAAAGAGTCAATAACCGCGTTAATTCGTTTTTTGTGGCTGTGCGCCACAGAATATAAAGTCGTATTAGGTTTTTGTAGCTGGGAGCAACAGACTTGATAGCCGTATGAACTGTTCTCTGTAGCTGCAAGGCAAAGAGTCGATAACCGCGTTAATTTGTCTTTTGTGGCTGTGCGCCACAGGATATAAAGTCGTATTAGGTTTTTTTAGCTGGGAGCAACATACTTGATAGCCGTATAACCTTTTTCCTGTAGCTGCACGGCAAAGAGTCGATAACCGCGTTAATTTGTCTTTTGTGGCTGTGCGCCACAGAATATAAAGTCGTATTAGGTTTTCGTAGCTGGGAGCAACAGATTTGATAGCCGTATGAAATGTTCTCTGTAACTGCAAGGCAAAGAGTCAATAACCGCGTTAATTTGTATTTTGTGGCTGTGCGCCACAGAATATAAAGTCGTATTATGTTTTTGTAGTTGGAAGCAACAGACTTGATAGCCGTATGATTTTTTTTTGTAGCTGCAAGTCAAAATGTCAATAACCGCGTTAATTCGTCTTTGTGGCTGTGCGCCACAGAATAGATTGTCGTATTAGGTTTTTGTAGCTGGGAGCAACAGATTTGATAGCCGTATGAAATGTTCTCTGTAACTGCGAGGCAAAGAGTCAATAACCGCGTTAATTCGTCTTTTGTGGCTGTGCGCCACAGAATATATAGTCGTATTAGGTTTTTGTAGCTGGGAGCAACAGACTTGATAGCCGTATGAACTTTTCTCGGTAGCTGCAAGCCAACAAGTCGATAACCGCGATAATTTGTATTTTGTGGCTGTGCACCACAGAATAGATTGTCGTATTAGGTTTTTGTAGCTGGGAGCAACAGATTTGATAGCCGTATGAACTTTATCTGTAGCTGCAAGGCAAAGAAGTAATAACCGCGTTAATTTGTCTTTTGTGGCTGTGCGCCACAGAATAGATTGTCGTATCAGGTTTTTGTAGCTGGGAGCAACAGGCTTGATAGCCGTATGAACTTTTCTCTGTAGCTGCAAGCCAACAAGTTAGGGTTGTTAATCGAGTTGAAAATTTCGAGTTTTTCGAGTTTCGAGTTTTTCGAGTTTTCAAAAATTCGAGTTTTTCGAGTTTCGAGTTTTTCGAGTTTTCGAAAATTCGAGTTTTTCGAGTTTCGAGTTTTTCGAGTTTCCGATAATTCGAGTTTTTCGAGTTTCGAGTTTTTCGAGTTCTGAAAATTTCGAGTTTTTCGAGTTTCGAGTTTTTCGAGTTCGGAAATTTTCGAGTTTTTCGAGTTTCGAGTTGAACTCAGAACTCGAAATTTCGAGTTTTTCGAGTTTTTTTGTTGAAAATTTCGAGTTTTTCGAGTTTCAATCTCAAAAATTCGAGTTTTTCGAGTTTCGAGTTTTTCGAGTTTCAGAAAATTCGAGTTTTACGAGTTTCGAGTTTTTCGAGTTTTAGAAAATTCGAGTTTTTCGAGTTTCGAGTTTTTCGAGTTTTCGAAATTTCGAGTTTTTCGAGTTTCGAGTTTTTCGAGTTCTGAAATTTTCGAGTTATTCGAGTTTCGAGTTGAACTCGAAACTCGAAATTTCGAGTTTATTTCGAGTTTTTCGAGTTCGAGTTTATTTTTTAACAACCCTACAACAAGTCGATAACCGCGATATTTCGTGTTTTGTGGCTGTGCGCCACAGAATAGATTGTCGTATTATGTTTCTGTAGTTGGAAGCAACAGACTTGATAGCCGTATGATTTTTTTTTGTAGCTGCAAGTCAAAATGTCAATAACCGCGTTAATTCGTCTTTGTGGCTGTGCGCCACAGAATAGATTGTCGTATCAGGTTTTTGTAGCTGGGAGCAACAGATTTGATAGCCGTATGGAATGTTATCTGTAACTGCGAGGCAAAGAGTCAATAACCGCGTTAATTCGTTTTTTGTGGCTGTGCGCCACAGAATATATAGTCGTATTAGGTTTTTGTAGCTGGGAGCAACAGACTTGATAGCCGTATGAACTGTTCTCTGTAGCTGCAAGGCAAAGAGTCGATAACCGCGTTAATTCGTATTTTGTGGCTGTGCGCCACAGAATAGATAGTCGTATTAGGTTTTTTTAGCTGGGAGCAACATACTTGATAGCCGTATAACCTTTTTCCTGTAGCTGCACGGCAAAGAGTCAATAACCGCGTTAATTTGTCTTTTGTGGCTGTGCGCCACAGAATATAAAGTCGTATTAGGTTTTCGTAGCTGGGAGCAACAGACTTGATAGCCGTATGAATTTTTTTCTGTAGCTGCAAGGCAAAGAGGTAATAACCGCGTTAATTTGTCTTTTGTGGCTGTGCGCCACAGAATAGATTGTCGTATCAGGTTTTTGTAGCTGGGAGCAACAGACTTGATAGCCGTATGAACTGTTCTCTGTAGCTGCAAGGCAAAGAGTCGATAACCGCGTTAATTCGTATTTTGTGGCTGTGCGCCACAGAATAGATTGTCGTATTAGGTTTTTGTAGCTGGGAGCAACAGATTTGATAGCCGTATGAACTTTTTTCTGTAGCTTCAAGGCAAAGAGGTAATAACCGCGTTAATTTGTCTTTTGTGGCTGTGCGCCACAGAATAGATTGTCGTATCAGGTTTTTGTAGCTGGGAGCAACAGACTTGATAGCCGTATGAACTTTTTTCTGTAGCTGCAAGGCAAAGAGTCGATAACCGCGTTAATTTGAATTTTGTGGCTGTGCGCCACAGAATAGATTGTCGTATTAGGTTTTTGTAGCTGGGAGCAACAGATTTGATAGCCGTATGAACTTTTTTCTGTAGCTTCAAGGCAAAGAGGTAATAACCGCGTTAATTTGTCTTTTGTGGCTGTGCGCCACAGAATAGATTGTCGTATCAGGTTTTTGTAGCTGGGAGCAACAGACTTGATAGCCGTATGAACTTTTTTCTGTAGCTGCAAGGCAAAGAGTCGATAACCGCGTTAATTTGAATTTTGTGGCTGTGCGCCACAGAATAGATTGTCGTATCAGGTTTTTGTAGCTGGGAACAACATACTTGATAGCCGTATCAACTTTTTTCTGTAGCTGCAAAGCAAACAGTCGATAACCGCGTTAATTCGTATTTTGTGGCTGTGCGCCACAGAATAGATTGTCGTATTATGTTTTTGTAGTTGGAAGCAACAGACTTGATAGCCGTATGATTTTTTTTGTAGCTGCAAGTCAAAATGTCAATAACCGCGTTAATTCGTCTTTGTGGCTGTGCGCCACAGAATAGATTGTCGTATCAGGTTTTTGTAGCTGGGAGCAACAGACTTGATAGCCGTATGAACTTTTCTCTGTAGCTGCAAGCCAACAAGTCGATAACCGCGATATTTCGTGTTTTGTGGCTGTGCGCCACAGAATAAATTGTCGTATTATGTTTTTGTAGTTGGAAGCAACAGACTTGATAGCCGTATGATTTTTTTTTGTAGCTGCAAGTCAAAATGTCAATAACCGCGTTAATTCGTCTTTGTGGCTGTGCGCCACAGAATAGATTGTCGTATTAGGTTTTTGTAGCTGGGAGCAACAGATTTGATAGCCGTATGAAATGTTATCTGTAACTGCGAGGCAAAGAGTCAATAACCGCGTTAATTCGTCTTTTGTGGCTGTGCGCCACAGAATATATAGTCGTATTAGGTTTTTGTAGCTGGGAGCAACAGACTTGATAGCCGTATGAACTGTTCTCTGTAGCTGCAAGGCAAAGAGTCGATAACCGCGTTAATTCGTATTTTGTGGCTGTGCGCCACAGAATAGATAGTCGTATTAGGTTTTTGTAGCTGGGAGCAACATACTTGATAGCCGTATAACCTTTTTCCTGTAGCTGCACGGCAAAGAGTCAATAACCGCGTTAATTTGTATTTTGTGGCTGTGCGCCACAGAATATAAAGTCGTACTATGTTTTTGTAGTTGGGAGCAACAGACTTGATAGCCGTATGATTTTTTTTTGTAGCTGCAAGTCAAAATGTCGATAACCGCGTTAATCCGTTTTTGTGGCTGTGCGCCACAGAATAGATTGTCGTATTAGGTTTTTGTAGCTGGGAGCAACCGACTTGATAGCCATATTAACTTTTTTCTGTAGCTGCAAAACAAACAGTCGATAACCGCGTTAATTCGTATTTTGTGGCTGTGTGCCACAGAATATATAGTTGTATTGGGTTTTTCTTGCTGGGAGCAACATACTTGATAGCCATATAAACTTTTTTCTGTAGCTGCAAGCCAAAGAGTCGATAACCGCGATAATTCGTATTTTGTGGCTGTGCGCCACAGAATAGATTGTCGTATTAGGTTTTTGTAGCTGGGAGCAACAGATTTGATAGCCGTATGAACTGTTCTCTGTAGCTGCAAGGCAAAGAGTCAATAACCGCGTTAATTCGTCTTTTGTGGCTGTGCGCCACAGAATATATAGTGGTATTAGGTTTTTGTAGCTGGGAGCAACAGACTTGATAGCCGTATGAACTGTTCTCTGTAGCTGCAAGGCAAAGAGTCGATAACCGCGTTAATTCGTATTTTGTGGCTGTGCGCCACAGAATAGATAGTCGTATTAGGTTTTTTTAGCTGGGAGCAACATACTTGATAGCCGTATAACCTTTTTCCTGTAGCTGCACGGCAAAGAGTCAATAACCGCGTTAAATTTGTCATTTGTGGCTGTACGCCACAGAATATAAAGTCGTATTAGGTTTTCGTAGCTGGGAGCAACAGACTTGATAGCCGTATGAGTTTTTTTTCTGTAGCTGCAAGGCAAAGAGGTAATAACCGCGTTAATTTGTCTTTTGTGGCTGTGCGCCACAGAATAGATTGTCGTATCAGGTTTTTGTAGCTGGGAGCAACAGACTTGATAGCCGTATGAACTTTTCTCTGTAGCTGCAAGCCAACAAGTCGATAACCGCGATAATTCGTATTTTGTGGCTGTGCGCCACAGAATAGATTGTCGTATTAGGTTTTTGTAGCTGGGAGCAACAGACTTGATAGCCGTATGAACTTTTCTCTGTAGCTGCAAGCCAACAAGTCGATAACCGCGATAATTCGTATTTTGTGGCTGTGTGCCACAGAATAGATAGTTGTATTGGGTTTTTCTTGCTGGGAGCAACATACTTGATAGCCATATAAACTTTTTTCTGTAGCTGCAAGCCAAAGAGTCGATAACCGCGATAATTCGTATTTTGTGGCTGTGCGCCACAGAATAGATTGTCGTATTAGGTTTTTGTAGCTGGGAGCAACAGATTTGATAGCCGTATGAACTGTTCTCTGTAGCTGCAAGGCAAAGAGTCAATAACCGCGTTAATTCGTCTTTTGTGGCTGTGCGCCACAGAATATATAGTCGTATTAGGTTTTTGTAGCTGGGAGCAACAGACTTGATAGCCGTATGAACTGTTCTCTGTAGCTGCAAGGCAAAGAGTCGATAACCGCGTTAATTCGTATTTTGTGGCTGTGCGCCACAGAATAGATAGTCGTATTAGGTTTTTTTAGCTGGGAGCAACATACTTGATAGCCGTATAACCTTTTTCCTGTAGCTGCACGGCAAAGAGTCAATAACCGCGTTAAATTTGTCTTTTGTGGCTGTACGCCACAGAATATAAAGTCGTATTAGGTTTTCGTAGCTGGGAGCAACAGACTTGATAGCCGTATGAGTTTTTTTCTGTAGCTGCAAGGCAAAGAGGTAATAACCGCGTTAATTTGTCTTTTGTGACTGTGCGCCACAGAATAGATTGTCGTATCAGGTTTTTGTAGCTGGGAGCAACAGACTTGATAGCCGTATGAACTTTTCTCTGTAGCTGCAAGCCAACAAGTCGATAACCGCGATAATTCGTATTTTGTGGCTGTGCGCCACAGAATAGATTGTCGTATTAGGTTTTTGTAGCTGGGAGCAACAGATTTGATAGCCGTATGAACTGTTCTCTGTAGCTGCAAGGCAAAGAGTCGATAACCGCGTTAATTCGTACTTTGTGGCTGTGCGCCACAGAATAGATTGTCGTATCAGGTTTTTGTAGCTGGGAGCAACAGACTTGATAGCCGTATGAACTTTTTTCTGTAGCTGCAAGGCAAAGAGTCGATAACCGCGTTAATTTGAATTTTGTGGCTGTGCGCCACAGAATAGATTGTCGTATTAGGTTTTTGTAGCTGGGAGCAACAGATTTGATAGCCGTATGAACTTTTTTCTGTAGCTTCAAGGCAAAGAGGTAATAACCGCGTTAATTTGTCTTTTGTCTGTGCGCCACAGAATAGATTGTCGTATCAGGTTTTTGTAGCTGGGAGCAACAGACTTGATAGCCGTATGAACTTTTTTCTGTAGCTGCAAGGCAAAGAGTCGATAACCGCGTTAATTTGAATTTTGTGGCTGTGCGCCACAGAATAGATTGTCGTATCAGGTTTTTGTAGCTGGGAACAACATACTTGATAGCCGTATCAACTTTTTTCTGTAGCTGCAAAGCAAACAGTCGATAACCGCGTTAATTCGTATTTTGTGGCTGTGCGCCACAGAATAGATTGTCGTATTATGTTTTTGTAGTTGGAAGCAACAGACTTGATAGCCGTATGATTTTTTTTGTAGCTGCAAGTCAAAATGTCAATAACCGCGTTAATTCGTCTTTGTGGCTGTGCGCCACAGAATAGATTGTCGTATCAGGTTTTTGTAGCTGGGAGCAACAGACTTGATAGCCGTATGAACTTTTCTCTGTAGCTGCAAGCCAACAAGTCGATAACCGCGATATTTCGTGTTTTGTGGCTGTGCGCCACAGAATAAATTGTCGTATTATGTTTTTGTAGTTGGAAGCAACAGACTTGATAGCCGTATGATTTTTTTTTTTGTAGCTGCAAGTCAAAATGTCAATAACCGCGTTAATTCGTCTTTGTGGCTGTGCGCCACAGAATAGATTGTCGTATTAGGTTTTTGTAGCTGGGAGCAACAGATTTGATAGCCGTATGAAATGTTATCTGTAACTGCGAGGCAAAGAGTCAATAACCGCGTTAATTCGTCTTTTGTGGCTGTGCGCCACAGAATATATAGTCGTATTAGGTTTTTGTAGCTGGGAGCAACAGACTTGATAGCCGTATGAACTGTTCTCTGTAGCTGCAAGGCAAAGAGTCGATAACCGCGTTAATTTGTCTTTTGTGGCTGTGCGCCACAGAATAGATTGTCGTATCAGGTTTTTGTAGCTGGGAGCAACATACTTGATAGCCGTATAACCTTTTTCCTGTAGCTGCACGGCAAAGAGTCAATAACCGCGTTAATTTGTATTTTGTGGCTGTGCGCCACAGAATATAAAGTCGTACTATGTTTTTGTAGTTGGGAGCAACAGACTTGATAGCCGTATGATTTTTTTTTGTAGCTGCAAGTCAAAATGTCGATAACCGCGTTAATCCGTTTTTGTGGCTGTGCGCCACAGAATAGATTGTCGTATTAGGTTTTTGTAGCTGGGAGCAACCGACTTGATAGCCATATTAACTTTTTTCTGTAGCTGCAAAACAAACAGTCGATAACCGCGTTAATTCGTATTTTGTGGCTGTGTGCCACAGAATATATAGTTGTATTGGGTTTTTCTTGCTGGGAGCAACATACTTGATAGCCATATAAACTTTTTTCTGTAGCTGCAAGCCAAAGAGTCGATAACCGCGATAATTCGTATTTTGTGGCTGTGCGCCACAGAATAGATTGTCGTATTAGGTTTTTGTAGCTGGGAGCAACAGATTTGATAGCCGTATGAACTGTTCTCTGTAGCTGCAAGGCAAAGAGTCAATAACCGCGTTAATTCGTCTTTGTGGCTGTGCGCCACAGAATATATAGTGGTATTAGGTTTTTGTAGCTGGGAGCAACAGACTTGATAGCCGTATGAACTGTTCTCTGTAGCTGCAAGGCAAAGAGTCGATAACCGCGTTAATTCGTATTTTGTGGCTGTGCGCCACAGAATAGATAGTCGTATTAGGTTTTTTTAGCTGGGAGCAACATACTTGATAGCCGTATAACCTTTTTCCTGTAGCTGCACGGCAAAGAGTCAATAACCGCGTTAAATTTGTCATTTGTGGCTGTACGCCACAGAATATAAAGTCGTATTAGGTTTTCGTAGCTGGGAGCAACAGACTTGATAGCCGTATGAGTTTTTTTTCTGTAGCTGCAAGGCAAAGAGGTAATAACCGCGTTAATTTGTCTTTTGTGGCTGTGCGCCACAGAATAGATTGTCGTATCAGGTTTTTGTAGCTGGGAGCAACAGACTTGATAGCCGTATGAACTTTTCTCTGTAGCTGCAAGCCAACAAGTCGATAACCGCGATAATTCGTATTTTGTGGCTGTGCGCCACAGAATAGATTGTCGTACTATGTTTTTGTAGTTGGGAGCAACAGACTTGATAGCCGTATGATTTTTTTTTGTAGCTGCAAGTCAAAATGTCGATAACCGCGTTAATCCGTTTTTGTGGCTGTGCGCCACAGAATAGATTGTCGTATTAGGTTTTTGTAGCTGGGAGCAACCGACTTGATAGCCATATTAACTTTTTTCTGTAGCTGCAAAACAAACAGTCGATAACCGCGTTAATTCGTATTTTGTGGCTGTGTGCCACAGAATATATAGTTGTATTGGGTTTTTCTTGCTGGGAGCAACATACTTGATAGCCGTATGAACTGTTCTCTGTAGCTGCAAGGCAAAGAGTCAATAACCGCGTTAATTCGTCTTTTGTGGCTGTGCGCCACAGAATATATAGTCGTATTAGGTTTTTGTAGCTGGGAGCAACAGACTTGATAGCCGTATGAACTGTTCTCTGTAGCTGCAAGGCAAAGAGTCGATAACCGCGTTAATTCGTATTTTGTGGCTGTGCGCCACAGAATAGATAGTCGTATTAGGTTTTTTTAGCTGGGAGCAACATACTTGATAGCCGTATAACCTTTTTCCTGTAGCTGCACGGCAAAGAGTCAATAACCGCGTTAAATTTGTCTTTTGTGGCTGTACGCCACAGAATATAAAGTCGTATTAGGTTTTCGTAGCTGGGAGCAACAGACTTGATAGCCGTATGAGTTTTTTTTCTGTAGCTGCAAGGCAAAGAGGTAATAACCGCGTTAATTTGTCTTTTGTGGCTGTGCGCCACAGAATAGATTGTCGTATCAGGTTTTTGTAGCTGGGAGCAACAGACTTGATAGCCGTATGAACTTTTCTCTGTAGCTGCAAGCCAACAAGTCGATAACCGCGATAATTCGTATTTTGTGGCTGTGCGCCACAGAATAGATTGTCGTACTATGTTTTTGTAGTTGGGAGCAACAGACTTGATAGCCGTATGATTTTTTTTTGTAGCTGCAAGTCAAAATGTCGATAACCGCGTTAATCCGTTTTTGTGGCTGTGCGCCACAGAATAGATTGTCGTATTAGGTTTTTGTAGCTGGGAGCAACCGACTTGATAGCCATATTAACTTTTTTCTGTAGCTGCAAAACAAACAGTCGATAACCGCGTTAATTCGTATTTTGTGGCTGTGTGCCACAGAATATATAGTTGTATTGGGTTTTTCTTGCTGGGAGCAACATACTTGATAGCCGTATGAACTGTTCTCTGTAGCTGCAAGGCAAAGAGTCAATAACCGCGTTAATTCGTCTTTTGTGGCTGTGCGCCACAGAATATATAGTCGTATTAGGTTTTTGTAGCTGGGAGCAACAGACTTGATAGCCGTATGAACTGTTCTCTGTAGCTGCAAGGCAAAGAGTCGATAACCGCGTTAATTCGTATTTTGTGGCTGTGCGCCACAGAATAGATAGTCGTATTAGGTTGTTTTAGCTGGGAGCAACATACTTGATAGCCGTATAACCTTTTTCCTGTAGCTGCACGGCAAAGAGTCAATAACCGCGTTAAATTTGTCTTTTGTGGCTGTACGCCACAGAATATAAGTCGTATTAGGTTTTCGTAGCTGGGAGCAACAGACTTGATAGCCGTATGAGTTTTTTTCTGTAGCTGCAAGGCAAAGAGGTAATAACCGCGTTAATTTGTCTTTTGTGACTGTGCGCCACAGAATAGATTGTCGTATCAGGTTTTTGTAGCTGGGAGCAACAGACTTGATAGCCGTATGAACTTTTCTCTGTAGCTGCAAGCCAACAAGTCGATAACCGCGATAATTCGTATTTTGTGGCTGTGCGCCACAGAATAGATTGTCGTATTAGGTTTTTGTAGCTGGAGCAACAGATTTGATAGCCGTATGAACTGTTCTCTGTAGCTGCAAGGCAAAGAGTCGATAACCGCGTTAATTCGTACTTTGTGGCTGTGCGCCACAGAATAGATTGTCGTATTAGGTTTTTGTAGCTGGGAGCAACAGATTTGATAGCCGTATGAACTTTTTTCTGTAGCTGCAAGGCAAAGAGGTAATAACCGCGTTAATTTGTCTTTTGTGGCTGTGCGCCACAGAATAGATTGTCGTATCAGGTTTTTGTAGCTGGGAGCAACAGACTTGATAGCCGTATGAATTTTTCTCTGTAGCTGCAAGCCAACAAGTCGATAACCGCGATATTTCGTGTTTTGTGGCTGTGCGCCACAGAATAGATTGTCGTATTATGTTTTTGTAGTTGGAAGCAACAGACTTGATAGCCGTATAACCTTTTTCCTGTAGCTGCACGGCAAAGAGTCAATAACCGCGTTAATTCGTATTTTGTGGCTGTGCGCCACAGAATAGATAGTCGTATTAGGTTTTTGTAGCTGGGAGCAACAGATTTGATAGCCGTATGAACTTTTTTTTGTAGCTGCAAGTCAAAATGTCAATAACCGCGTTAATTCGTCTTTGTGGCTGTGCGCCACAGAATAGATTGTCGTATTAGGTTTTTGTAGCTGGGAGCAACAGATTTGATAGCCGTATGAAATGTTATCTGTAACTGCGAGGCAAAGAGTCAATAACCGCGTTAATTCGTCTTTTGTGGCTGTGCGCCACAGAATATATAGTCGTATTAGGTTTTTGTAGCTGGGAGCAACAGACTTGATAGCCGTATGAACTGTTCTCTGTAGCTGCAAAGCAAAGAGTCGATAACCGCGTTAATTCGTATTTTGTGGCTGTGCGCCACAGAATAGATAGTCGTATTAGGTTTTTGTAGCTGGGAGCAACATACTTGATAGCCGTATAACCTTTTTCCTGTAGCTGCACGGCAAAGAGTCAATAACCGCGTTAATTTGTATTTTGTGGCTGTGCGCCACAGAATATAAAGTCGTACTATGTTTTTGTAGTTGGGAGCAACAGACTTGATAGCCGTATGATTTTTTTTTTGTAGCTGCAAGTCAAATGTCGATAACCGCGTTAATTCGTTTTTGTGGCTGTGCGCCACAGAATAGATTGTCGTATTAGGTTTTTGTAGCTGGGAGCAACCGACTTGATAGCCGTATTAACTTTTTTCTGTAGCTGCAAAACAAACAGTCGATAACCGCGTTAATTCGTATTTTGTGGCTGTGTGCCACAGAATAGAAAGTTGTATTGGGTTTTTCTAGCTGGGAGCAACATACTTGATAGCCATATAAACTTTTTTCTGTAGCTGCAAGCCAAAGAGTCGATAACCGCGCAAATTCGTATTTTGTGGCTGTGCGCCACAGAATAGATTGTCGTATTAGGTTTTTGTAGCTGGGAGCAACAGATTTGATAGCCGTATGAAATGTTCTCTGTAACTGCAAGGCAAAGAGGTAATAACCGCGTTAATTTGTCTTTTGTGGCTGTGCGCCACAGAATATATAGTCGTACTAGGTTTTTGTAGCTGGGAGCAACAGACTTGATAGCCGTATGAACTTATCTCTGTAACTGCAAGTCAACAAGTCGATAACCGCGTAAAATCTTTTGTGGCTGTGCGCCACAGAATAGATTGTCGTATTAGGTTTTTGTAGCTGGGAGCAACAGATTTGATAGCCGTATGAACTGTTCTCTGTAGCTGCAAGGCAAAGAGTCGATAACCGCGTTTATTCGTATTTTGTGGCTGTGCGCCACAGAATAGATTGTCGTATTAGGTTTTTGTAGCTGGGAGCAACATATTTGATAGCCGTATGAACTGTTTTCTGTAGCTGCAAGGCAAAGAGTCGATAACCGCGTTATATCGTATTTTGTGGCTGTGTGCCACAGAATATAAAGTCGTATTAGGTTTTTGTAGCCATGAGCAACAGACTTGATAGCCGTATAAACTTTTCTCTGTAGCTGCAAGGCAAAGAGTCGATAACCGCGTTAATTCGTATTTTGTGGCTGTGTGCCACAGAATAGATAGTTGTATTGGGTTTTTCTAGCTGGGAGCAACATACTTGATAGCCGTATAAATTGTTTTCTGTAGCTGCAAGGCAAAGAGTCAATAACCGCGTTAATCTGTCTTTTGTGGCTGTGCGCCACATAATAAAAAGTCGTATTAGGTTTTTGTAGCTGGGAGCAACAGACTTGATAGCCGTATAAACTTTTTTCCGTAGCTGCAAGCCAATGAGTCGATAACCGCGTTAATTCGTATTTCGTGGCTGTGCGCCACAAAATAGATAGTCGTGTTAGGTCTTTGTAGCTGGGAGCAACAGACTGGATAGCCGTATGAACTTTTCTCTGTAACTGCAAGCCAAAGAGTCGATAACCGCGTTAATTTGTCTTTTGTGGCTGTGCGCGACAGAATATAAAGTCGTATTCGGTTTTTGTAGCTGGGAGCAACAGACGTGATAGCCGTATGAACTGTTCTCTGTAAATGCAAGCCACAGAGTCAATAACCGCGTTAATTCGTATTTTCTGCTTGTGCACCACAGAAAAGATTGTCGTATTAGGTTTTTGTAGCTGGAGCAACAGACTTGATAGCCGTATAAACTTTTTCCTGTAGCTGCAAGGCAAAGAGTCAATAACCGCGTTAAACTGTATTTTGTGGCTGTGCGCCACAGGATGTACAGTCGTATTAGGTTTTTGTAGTTATGAGCAACAGACTTGATAGCCGTGTGATTTTTTTTCTGTAACTGCAAGCCGAAAAGTCGATAACCGCGTTAATTTGTATTTCGTGGCTGTGCGCCACAGAAAAGATAGTCGTATCAGGTTCTTGTAGCTGGGAGCAACAGACTTGATAGCCGTATGAACTTTTTCCTGTAGCTGCAAGGCAAAGAGTCAATAACCGCGTTAATTTGTCTTTTGTGGCTGTGCGCCACAGAATATAAAGTCGTATTAGGTTTTTATAGCTGGGAGCAACAGACTTGATAGCCGTATAAGCTTTTTTCTGTAGCTGCAAGCCAAAGAGTCGATAACCGCGTTAATTTGTCTTTTGTGGCTGTGCGCCACAGAATATAAAGTCGTATTAGGTTTTTGTAGCTGGGAGCAACAGACGTGATAGCCGTATAAACTGTTCTCTGTAAATGCAAGCCACAGAGTCAAAAACCGCGTTAATTCGTATTTTCTGCTTGTGCACCACAGAAAAGATTGTCGTATTAGGTTTTTGTGGCTGGGAGCAACAGACTTGATAGCCGTATAAACTTTTTTCTGTAGCTGCAAGGCAAAGAGTCAATAACCGCGTTAATTCGTATTTTGTGGTTGTGCACCACAGAAAAGATAGTCGTATTAAGTTTTTGTAGCTGGTAGCAACAGACTTGATGGCCGTATAAATTTTTTTCTGTAGCTGCAAGGCGAAGAGTCAATAACCGCGTTAAACTGTCTTTTGTGGCTGTGCGCCACAGGGTATACAGTCGTATTAGGTTTTTGTAGTTGTGAGCAACAGACTTGATAGCCGTATAAGCTTTTTCCTGTAGCTGCAAGGCAAAGAGTCAATAACCGCGTTAATTTGTCTTTTGTGGCTGTGCGCCACAGAATAGATAGTCGTATCAGGTTCTTGTAGCTGGAGCAACAGACTTGATAGCCGTATGAACTTTTTCCTGTAGCTGCAAGGCAAAGAGTCAATAACCGCGTTAATTTGTCTTTTGTGGCTGTGGGCCACAGAATATAAAGTCGTATTAGGTTTTTGTAGCTGGGAGCAACAGACTTGATAGCCGTATAAGCTTTTTTCTGTAGCTGCAAGCCAAAGAGTCGATAACAGCGTTAATTCGTATTTTGTGGCTGTGCGCCACAGAATATATAGTCGTATTAGGTTCTTGTAGCTGTGAGCAACACACTTGGTAGCCGTATAAGCTTTTCTCTGTAGCTGCAAGCCAAAGAGTCGATAACAGCGTTAATTCGTATTTTGTGGCTGTGCGCCACATAATAGATTGTCGTATTAGGTTTTTGTAGCTGCGAGCAACAGATTTGATAGCCGTATAAACTTTTTTTCTGTAGCTGCAAGGCAAAGAGGTAATAACCGCGTTAATTTGTCTTTTGTGGCTGTGCGCCACAGAATATAAAGTCGTATTAGGTTTTTGTAGCCATGAGCAACAGACTTGATAGCCGTATAAACTTTTTTCTGTAGCTGCAAGGCAAAGAGTCGATAACCGCGTTAATTCGTATTTTGTGGCTGTGTGCCACAGAATAGATAGTTGTATTGGGTTTTTCTAGCTGGGAGCAACATACTTGATAGCCGTATAAACTTTTTTCTGTAGCTGCTGGCAAAGAGTCAATAACCGCGTAAGTTTGTCTTTTGTGGCTGTGCGCCACAGAATATAAAGTCGTATTAGGTTTTCGTAGCCATGAGCAACTTGATAGCCGTATGAACTGTTCTCTGTAGCTGCAGGGCAAAAAGTCGATAACCGCGTTAATTCGTATGTTGTGGCTGTGCGCCACAGAATAGATTGTCGTATTAGGTTTTTGTAGCTGGGAACAACATATTTGATAGCCGTATGAACTTTTCTCTGTAGCTGCAAGCCAACAAGTCGATAACCGCGATAATTCGTATTTTGTGGCTGTGCGCCACAGAATAGATTGTCGTATTAGGTTTTTGTAGCTGGGAGCAACAGATTTGATAGCCGTATGAACTGTTCTTTGTAGCTGCAAGGCAAAGAGTCGATAACCGCGTTAATTCGTATTTTGTGGCTGTGCGCCACAGAATAGATAGTCGTATTAGGTTTTTGTAGCTGGGAGCAACATATTTGATAGCCGTATAACCTTTTTTCTGTAGCTGCACGGCAAAGAGTCGATAACCGCGTTAATTCGTATTTTGTGGCTGTGCGCCACAGAATAGATTGTCGTATCAGGTTTTTGTAGCTGGGAACAACAGACTTGATAGCCGTATTAACTTTTTTCTGTAGCTGCAAAGCAAATAGTCGATAACCGCGTTAATTCGTATTTTGTGGCTGTGCGCCACAGAATAGATAGTCGTATTAGGTTTTTGTAGCTGGGAGCAACATACTTGATAGCCGTATAAACTTTTTTCTGTAGCTGCAAAGAGTCAATAACCGCGTTAATTTGTCTTTTGTGGCTGTGCGCCACAGAATATAAAGTCGTATTAGGTTTTTGTAGCTGGGAGCAACAGACTTAATAGCCGTATAAACTTTTTTCTGTAGCTGCAAGGCAAAGAGGTAATAACCGCGTTAATTTGTCTTTTGTGGCTGTGCGCCACAGAATATAAAGTCGTATTAGGTTTTTGTAGCCATGAGCAACAGACTTGATAGCCGTATAAACTTTTTTCTGTAGCTGCAAGGCAAAAAGTCGATAACCGCGTTAATTCGTATTTTGTGGCTGTGTGCCACAGAATAGATAGTTGTATTGGGTTTTTCTAGCTGGGAGCAACATACTTGATAGCCGTATAAACTTTTTTCCGTAGCTGCAAGCCAATGAGTCGATAACCGCGTTAATTCGTAGTTCGTGGCTGTGCGCCACAGAATAGATTGTCGTATTTTGTTTTTGTAGTTGGAAGCAACAGACTTGATAGCCGTATGATTTTTTTTGTAGCTGCAAGTCAAAATGTCAATAACCGCGTTAATTCGTCTTTGTGGCTGTGCGCCACAGAATAGATTGTCGTATTAGGTTTTTGTAGCTGGGAGCAACAAATTTGATAGCCGTATGAAATGTTCTCTGTAACTGCGAGGCAAAGAGTCAATAACCGCGTTAATTCGTCTTTTGTGGCTGTGCGCCACAGAATATATAGTCGTATTAGGTTTTTGTAGCTGGGAGCAACAGACTTGATAGCCGTATGAACTTTTCTCTTTAGCTGCAGACCAACAAGTCGATAACCGCGATAATTCGTATTTTGTGGCTGTGCGCCACAGAATAGATTGTCGTATTAGGTTTTTGTAGCTGGGAGCAACAGATTTGATAGCCGTATGAACTGTTCTCTGTAGCTGCAAGGCAAAGAGTCGATACCCGCGTCAATTCGTATTTTGTGGCTGTGCGCCACAGAATAGTATTAGGTTTTTGTAGCTGGGAGCAACATACTTGATAGCCGTATAACCTTTTTCCTGTAGCTGCACGGCAAAGAGTCAACAACCGCGTTAATTTGTCTTTTGTGGCTGTGCGCCACAGAATATAAAGTCGTATTAGGTTTTCGTAGCTGGGAGCAACAGACTTGATAGCCGTATGAACTTTTTTCTGTAGCTGCAAGGCAAAGAGGTAATAACCGCGTTAATTTGTCTTTTGTGGATGTGCGCCACAGAATAGATTGTCGTATCAGGTTTTTGTAGCTGGGAGCAACAGACTTGATAGCCGTATGAACTTTTCTCTGTAGCTGCAAGCCAACAAGTCGATAACCGCGATAATTCGTATTTTGTGGCTGTGCGCCACAGGATGTACAGTCGTATTAGGTTTTTGTAGCTGGGAGCAACAGACGTGATAGCCGTATGAACTGTTCTCTGTGAATGCAAGCCACAGAGTCAAAAACCGCGTTAATTCGTATTTTCTGCTTGTGCACCACAGAAAAGATTGTCGTATTAGGTTTTTGTAGCTGGGAGCAACAGACTTGATAGCCGTATAAACTTTTTTCTGTAGCTGCAAGGCAAAGAGTCAATAACCGCGTTAATTCGTATTTTGTGGTTGTGCACCACAGAAAAGATAGTCGTATTAAGTTTTTGTAGCTGGTAGCAACAGACTTGATGGCCGTATAAATTTTTTTCTGTAGCTGCAAGGCAAAGAGTCAATAACCGCGTTAAACTGTCTTTTGTGGCTGTGCGCCACAGGGTATACAGTCGTATTAGGTTTTTGTAGTTGTGAGCAACAGACTTGATAGCCGTATAAGCTTTTTCCTGTAGCTGCAAGGCAAAGAGTCAATAACCGCGTTAATTTGTCTTTTGTGGCTGTGCGCCACAGAATAGATAGTCGTATCAGGTTCTTGTAGCTGGGAGCAACAGACTTGATAGCCGTATGAACTTTTTCCTGTAGCTGCAAGGCAAAGAGTCAATAACCGCGTTAATTTGTCTTTTGTGGCTGTGCGCCACAGAATATAAAGTCGTATTAGGTTTTTGTAGCTGGGAGCAACAGACTTGATAGCCGTATAAGCTTTTTTCTGTAGCTGCAAGCCAAAGAGTCGATAACAGCGTTAATTCGTATTTTGTGGCTGTGCGCCACAGAATATATAGTCGTATTAGGTTCTTGTAGCTGTGAGCAACACACTTGGTAGCCGTATAAGCTTTTCTCTGTAGCTGCAAGCCAAAGAGTCGATAACAGCGTTAATTCGTATTTTGTGGCTGTGCGCCACATAATAGATTGTCGTATTAGGTTTTTGTAGCTGCGAGCAACAGATTTGATAGCCGTATAAACTTTTTTTCTGTAGCTGCAAGGCAAAGAGGTAATAACCGCGTTAATTTGTCTTTTGTGGCTGTGCGCCACAGAATATAAAGTCGTATTAGGTTTTTGTAGCTGGGAGCAACAGACGTGATAGCCGTATGAACTGTTCTCTGTAAATGCAAGCCACAGAGTCAATAACCGCGTTAATTCGTATTTTCTGCTTGTGCACCACAGAAAAGATTGTCGTATTAGGTTTTTGTAGCTGGGAGCAACAGACTTGATAGCCGTATAAACTTTTTCCTGTAGCTGCAAGGCAAAGAGTCAATAACCGCGTTAAACTGTATTTTGTGGCTGTGCGCCACAGGATGTACAGTCGTATTAGGTTTTTGTAGTTGTGAGCAACAGACTTGATAGCCGTGTGATTTTTTTTCTGTAACTGCAAGCCGAAAAGTCGATAACCGCGTTAATTTGTATTTCGTGGCTGTGCGCCACAGAAAAGATAGTCGTATCAGGTTCTTGTAGCTGGGAGCAACATATTTGATAGCCGTATAACCTTTTTTCTGTAGCTGCACGGCAAAGAGTCGATAACAGCGTTAATTCGTATTTTGTGGCTGTGCGCCACAGAATATATAGTCGTATTAGGTTCTTGTAGCTGTGAGCAACACACTTGGTAGCCGTATAAGCTTTTCTCTGTAGCTGCAAGCCAAAGAGTCGATAACAGCGTTAATTCGTATTTTGTGGCTGTGTGCCACAGAATAGATAGTTGTATTGGGTTTTTCTAGCTGGGAGCAACATACTTGATAGCCGTATAAACTTTTTTCTGTAGCTGCTGGCAAAGAGTCAATAACCGCGTAAGTTTGTCTTTTGTGGCTGTGCGCCACAGAATATAAAGTCGTATTAGGTTTTCGTAGCCATGAGCAACTTGATAGCCGTATGAACTGTTCTCTGTAGCTGCAGGGCAAAAAGTCGATAACCGCGTTAATTCGTATGTTGTGGCTGTGCGCCACAGAATAGATTGTCGTATTAGGTTTTTGTAGCTGGGAACAACATATTTGATAGCCGTATGAACTTTTCTCTGTAGCTGCAAGCCAACAAGTCGATAACCGCGATAATTCGTATTTTGTGGCTGTGCGCCACAGAATAGATTGTCGTATTAGGTTTTTGTAGCTGGGAGCAACAGATTTGATAGCCGTATGAACTGTTCTTTGTAGCTGCAAGGCAAAGAGTCGATAACCGCGTTAATTCGTATTTTGTGGCTGTGCGCCACAGAATAGATAGTCGTATTAGGTTTTTGTAGCTGGGAGCAACATATTTGATAGCCGTATAACCTTTTTTCTGTAGCTGCACGGCAAAGAGTCGATAACCGCGTTAATTCGTATTTTGTGGCTGTGCGCCACAGAATAGATTGTCGTATCAGGTTTTTGTAGCTGGGAACAACAGACTTGATAGCCGTATTAACTTTTTTCTGTAGCTGCAAAGCAAATAGTCGATAACCGCGTTAATTCGTATTTTGTGGCTGTGCGCCACAGAATAGATAGTCGTATTAGGTTTTTGTAGCTGGGAGCAACATACTTGATAGCCGTATAAACTTTTTTCTGTAGCTGCAAAGAGTCAATAACCGCGTTAATTTGTCTTTTGTGGCTGTGCGCCACAGAATATAAAGTCGTATTAGGTTTTTGTAGCTGGGAGCAACAGACTTAATAGCCGTATAAACTTTTTTCTGTAGCTGCAAGGCAAAGAGGTAATAACCGCGTTAATTTGTCTTTTGTGGCTGTGCGCCACAGAATATAAAGTCGTATTAGGTTTTTGTAGCCATGAGCAACAGACTTGATAGCCGTATAAACTTTTTTCTGTAGCTGCAAGGCAAAAAGTCGATAACCGCGTTAATTCGTATTTTGTGGCTGTGTGCCACAGAATAGATAGTTGTATTGGGTTTTTCTAGCTGGGAGCAACATACTTGATAGCCGTATAAACTTTTTTCCGTAGCTGCAAGCCAATGAGTCGATAACCGCGTTAATTCGTAGTTCGTGGCTGTGCGCCACAGAATAGATTGTCGTATTTTGTTTTTGTAGTTGGAAGCAACAGACTTGATAGCCGTATGATTTTTTTTGTAGCTGCAAGTCAAAATGTCAATAACCGCGTTATTTCGTCTTTGTGGCTGTGCGCCACAGAATAGATTGTCGTATTAGGTTTTTGTAGCTGGGAGCAACAAATTTGATAGCCGTATGAAATGTTCTCTGTAACTGCGAGGCAAAGAGTCAATAACCGCGTTAATTCGTCTTTTGTGGCTGTGCGCCACAGAATATATAGTCGTATTAGGTTTTTGTAGCTGGGAGCAACAGACTTGATAGCCGTATGAACTTTTCTCTTTAGCTGCAGACCAACAAGTCGATAACCGCGATAATTCGTATTTTGTGGCTGTGCGCCACAGAATAGATTGTCGTATTAGGTTTTTGTAGCTGGGAGCAACAGATTTGATAGCCGTATGAACTGTTCTCTGTAGCTGCAAGGCAAAGAGTCGATACCCGCGTCAATTCGTATTTTGTGGCTGTGCGCCACAGAATAGTATTAGGTTTTTGTAGCTGGGAGCAACATACTTGATAGCCGTATAACCTTTTTCCTGTAGCTGCACGGCAAAGAGTCAACAACCGCGTTAATTTGTCTTTTGTGGCTGTGCGCCACAGAATATAAAGTCGTATTAGGTTTTCGTAGCTGGGAGCAACAGACTTGATAGCCGTATGAACTTTTTTCTGTAGCTGCAAGGCAAAGAGGTAATAACCGCGTTAATTTGTCTTTTGTGGATGTGCGCCACAGAATAGATTGTCGTATCAGGTTTTTGTAGCTGGGAGCAACAGACTTGATAGCCGTATGAACTTTTCTCTGTAGCTGCAAGCCAACAAGTCGATAACCGCGATAATTCGTATTTTGTGGCTGTGCGCCACAGGATGTACAGTCGTATTAGGTTTTTGTAGCTGGGAGCAACAGACGTGATAGCCGTATGAACTGTTCTCTGTGAATGCAAGCCACAGAGTCAAAAACCGCGTTAATTCGTATTTTCTGCTTGTGCACCACAGAAAAGATTGTCGTATTAGGTTTTTGTAGCTGGGAGCAACAGACTTGATAGCCGTATAAACTTTTTTCTGTAGCTGCAAGGCAAAGAGTCAATAACCGCGTTAATTCGTATTTTGTGGTTGTGCACCACAGAAAAGATAGTCGTATTAAGTTTTTGTAGCTGGTAGCAACAGACTTGATGGCCGTATAAATTTTTTTCTGTAGCTGCAAGGCAAAGAGTCAATAACCGCGTTAAACTGTCTTTTGTGGCTGTGCGCCACAGGGTATACAGTCGTATTAGGTTTTTGTAGTTGTGAGCAACAGACTTGATAGCCGTATAAGCTTTTTCCTGTAGCTGCAAGGCAAAGAGTCAATAACCGCGTTAATTTGTCTTTTGTGGCTGTGCGCCACAGAATAGATAGTCGTATCAGGTTCTTGTAGCTGGGAGCAACAGACTTGATAGCCGTATGAACTTTTTCCTGTAGCTGCAAGGCAAAGAGTCAATAACCGCGTTAATTTGTCTTTTGTGGCTGTGCGCCACAGAATATAAAGTCGTATTAGGTTTTTGTAGCTGGGAGCAACAGACTTGATAGCCGTATAAGCTTTTTTCTGTAGCTGCAAGCCAAAGAGTCGATAACAGCGTTAATTCGTATTTTGTGGCTGTGCGCCACAGAATATATAGTCGTATTAGGTTCTTGTAGCTGTGAGCAACACACTTGGTAGCCGTATAAGCTTTTCTCTGTAGCTGCAAGCCAAAGAGTCGATAACAGCGTTAATTCGTATTTTGTGGCTGTGCGCCACATAATAGATTGTCGTATTAGGTTTTTGTAGCTGCGAGCAACAGATTTGATAGCCGTATAAACTTTTTTTCTGTAAGCTGCAAGGCAAAGAGGTAATAACCGCGTTAATTTGTCTTTTGTGGCTGTGCGCCACAGAATATAAAGTCGTATTAGGTTTTTGTAGCTGGGAGCAACAGACGTGATAGCCGTATGAACTGTTCTCTGTAAATGCAAGCCACAGAGTCAATAACCGCGTTAATTCGTATTTTCTGCTTGTGCACCACAGAAAAGATTGTCGTATTAGGTTTTTGTAGCTGGGAGCAACAGACTTGATAGCCGTATAAACTTTTTCCTGTAGCTGCAAGGCAAAGAGTCAATAACCGCGTTAAACTGTATTTTGTGGCTGTGCGCCACAGGATGTACAGTCGTCGTATTAGGTTTTTGTAGTTGTGAGCAACAGACTTGATAGCCGTGTGATTTTTTTTCTGTAACTGCAAGCCGAAAAGTCGATAACCGCGTTAATTTGTATTTCGTGGCTGTGCGCCACAGAAAAGATAGTCGTATCAGGTTCTTGTAGCTGGGAGCAACAGACTTGATAGCCGTATGAACTTTTTCCTGTAGCTGCAAGGCAAAGAGTCAATAACCGCGTTAATTTGTCTTTTGTGGCTGTGCGCCACAGAATATAAAGTCGTATTAGGTTTTTATAGCTGGGAGCAACAGACTTGATAGCCGTATAAGCTTTTTTCTGTAGCTGCAAGCCAAAGAGTCGATAACCGCGTTAATTTGTCTTTTGTGGCTGTGCGCCACAGAATATAAAGTCGTATTAGGTTTTTGTAGCTGGGAGCAACAGACGTGATAGCCGTATGAACTGTTCTCTGTAAATGCAAGCCACAGAGTCAATAACCGCGTTAATTCGTATTTTCTGCTTGTGCACCACAGAAAAGATTGTCGTATTAGGTTTTTGTAGCTGGGAGCAACAGACTTGATAGCCGTATAAACTTTTTCCTGTAGCTGCAAGGCAAAGAGTCAATAACCGCGTTAAACTGTATTTTGTGGCTGTGCGCCACAGGATGTACAGTCGTATTAGGTTTTTGTAGTTGTGAGCAACAGACTTGATAGCCGTGTGATTTTTTTTCTGTAACTGCAAGCCGAAAAGTCGATAACCGCGTTAATTTGTATTTCGTGGCTGTGCGCCACAGAAAAGATAGTCGTATCAGGTTCTTGTAGCTGGGAGCAACAGACTTGATAGCCGTATGAACTTTTTCCTGTAGCTGCAAGGCAAAGAGTCAATAACCGCGTTAATTTGTCTTTTGTGGCTGTGCGCCACAGAATATAAAGTCGTATTAGGTTTTTATAGCTGGGAGCAACAGACTTGATAGCCGTATAAGTTTTTTTCTGTAGCTGCAAGCCAAAGAGTCGATAACCGCGTTAATTTGTCTTTTGTGGCTGTGCGCCACAGAATATAAAGTCGTATTAGGTTTTTGTAGCTGGGAGCAACAGACGTGATAGCCGTATGAACTGTTCTCTGTAAATGCAAGCCACAGAGTCAAAAACCGCGTTAATTCGTATTTTCTGCTTGTGCACCACAGAAAAGATTGTCGTATTAGGTTTTGTAGCTGGGAGCAACAGACTTGATAGCCGTATAAACTTTTTTCTGTAGCTGCAAGGCAAAGAGTCAATAACCGCGTTAATTCGTATTTTGTGGTTGTGCACCACAGAAAAGATAGTCGTATTAAGTTTTTGTAGCTGGTAGCAACAGACTTGATGGCCGTATAAATTTTTTCTGTAGCTGCAAGGCAAAGAGTCAATAACCGCGTTAAACTGTCTTTTGTGGCTGTGCGCCACAGGGTATACAGTCGTATTAGGTTTTTGTAGTTGTGAGCAACAGACTTGATAGCCGTATAAGCTTTTTCCTGTAGCTGCAAGGCAAAGAGTCAATAACCGCGTTAATTTGTCTTTTGTGGCTGTGCGCCACAGAATAGATAGTCGTATCAGGTTCTTGTAGCTGGGAGCAACAGACTTGATAGCCGTATGAACTTTTTCCTGTAGCTGCAAGGCAAAGAGTCAATAACCGCGTTAATTTGTCTTTTGTGGCTGTGCGCCACAGAATATAAAGTCGTATTAGGTTTTTGTAGCTGGGAGCAACAGACTTGATAGCCGTATAAGCTTTTTTCTGTAGCTGCAAGCCAAAGAGTCGATAACAGCGTTAATTCGTATTTTGTGGCTGTGCGCCACAGAATATATAGTCGTATTAGGTTCTTGTAGCTGTGAGCAACACACTTGGTAGCCGTATAAGCTTTTCTCTGTAGCTGCAAGCCAAAGAGTCGATAACAGCGTTAATTCGTATTTTGTGGCTGTGCGCCACATAATAGATTGTCGTATTAGGTTTTTGTAGCTGCGAGCAACAGATTTGATAGCCGTATAAACTTTTTTTCTGTAGCTGCAAGGCAAAGAGGTAATAACCGCGTTAATTTGTCTTTTGTGGCTGTGCGCCACAGAATATAAAGTCGTATTAGGTTTTTGTAGCCATGAGCAACAGACTTGATAGCCGTATAAACTTTTTTCTGTAGCTGCAAGGCAAAGAGTCGATAACCGCGTTAATTCGTATTTTGTGGCTGTGTGCCACAGAATAGATAGTTGTATTGGGTTTTTCTAGCTGGGAGCAACATACTTGATAGCCGTATAAACTTTTTTCTGTAGCTGCTAGGCAAAGAGTCAATAACCGCGTAAGTTTGTCTTTTGTGGCTGTGCGCCACAGAATATAAAGTCGTATTAGGTTTTCGTAGCCATGAGCAACTTGATAGCCGTATGAACTGTTCTCTGTAGCTGCAGGGCAAAAAGTCGATAACCGCGTTAATTCGTATGTTGTGGCTGTGCGCCACAGAATAGATTGTCGTATTAGGTTTTTGTAGCTGGGAACAACATATTTGATAGCCGTATGAACTTTTCTCTGTAGCTGCAAGCCAACAAGTCGATAACCGCGATAATTTGTATTTTGTGGCTGTGCGCCACAGAATAGATTGTCGTATTAGGTTTTTGTAGCTGGGAGCAACAGATTTGATAGCCGTATGAACTGTTCTTTGTAGCTGCAAGGCAAAGAGTCGATAACCGCGTTAATTCGTATTTTGTGGCTGTGCGCCACAGAATAGATAGTCGTATTAGGTTTTTGTAGCTGGGAGCAACATATTTGATAGCCGTATAACCTTTTTTCTGTAGCTGCACGGCAAAGAGTCGATAACCGCGTTAATTCGTATTTTGTGGCTGTGCGCCACAGAATAGATTGTCGTATCAGGTTTTTGTAGCTGGGAACAACAGACTTGATAGCCGTATTAACTTTTTTCTGTAGCTGCAAAGCAAATAGTCGATAACCGCGTTAATTCGTATTTTGTGGCTGTGCGCCACAGAATAGATAGTCGTATTAGGTTTTTGTAGCTGGGAGCAACATACTTGATAGCCGTATAAACTTTTTCTGTAGCTGCAAAGAGTCAATAACCGCGTTAATTTGTCTTTTGTGGCTGTGCGCCACAGAATATAAAGTCGTATTAGGTTTTTGTAGCTGGGAGCAACAGACTTAATAGCCGTATAAACTTTTTTCTGTAGCTGCAAGGCAAAGAGGTAATAACCGCGTTAATTTGTCTTTTGTGGCTGTGCGCCACAGAATATAAAGTCGTATTAGGTTTTTGTAGCCATGAGCAACATACTTGATAGCCGTATAAACTTTTTTCTGTAGCTGCAAGGCAAAAAGTCGATAACCGCGTTAATTCGTATTTTGTTGCTGTGTGCCACAGAATAGATAGTTGTATTGGGTTTTTCTAGCTGGGAGCAACATACTTGATAGCCGTATAAACTTTTTTCCGTAGCTGCAAGCCAATGAGTCGATAACCGCGTTAATTCGTATTTCGTGGCTGTGCGCCACAGAATAGATTGTCGTATTTTGTTTTTGTAGTTGGAAGCAACAGACTTGATAGCCGTATGATTTTTTTTGTAGCTGCAAGTCAAAATGTCAATAACCGCGTTAATTCGTCTTTGTGGCTGTGCGCCACAGAATAGATTGTCGTATTAGGTTTTTGTAGCTGGGAGCAACAAATTTGATAGCCGTATGAAATGTTCTCTGTAACTGCGAGGCAAAGAGTCAATAACCGCGTTAATTCGTCTTTTGTGGCTGTGCGCCACAGAATATATAGTCGTATTAGGTTTTTGTAGCTGGGAGCAACAGACTTGATAGCCGTATGAACTTTTCTCTTTAGCTGCAGACCAACAAGTCGATAACCGCGATAATTCGTATTTTGTGGCTGTGCGCCACAGAATAGATTGTCGTATTAGGTTTTTGTAGCTGGGAGCAACAGATTTGATAGCCGTATGAACTGTTCTCTGTAGCTGCAAGGCAAAGAGTCGATACCCGCGTCAATTCGTATTTTGTGGCTGTGCGCCACAGAATAGTATTAGGTTTTTGTAGCTGGGAGCAACATACTTGATAGCCGTATAACCTTTTTCCTGTAGCTGCACGGCAAAGAGTCAACAACCGCGTTAATTTGTCTTTTGTGGCTGTGCGCCACAGAATATAAAGTCGTATTAGGTTTTTATAGCTGGGAGCAACAGACTTGATAGCCGTATGAACTTTTTTCTGTAGCTGCAAGGCAAAGAGGTAATAACCGCGTTAATTTGTCTTTTGTGGATGTGCGCCACAGAATAGATTGTCGTATCAGGTTTTTGTAGCTGGGAGCAACAGACTTGATAGCCGTATGAACTTTTCTCTGTAGCTGCAAGCCAACAAGTCGATAACCGCGATAATTCGTATTTTGTGGCTGTGCGCCACAGGATGTACAGTCGTATTAGGTTTTTGTAGCTGGGAGCAACAGACGTGATAGCCGTATGAACTGTTCTCTGTGAATGCAAGCCACAGAGTCAAAAACCGCGTTAATTCGTATTTTCTGCTTGTGCACCACAGAAAAGATTGTCGTATTAGGTTTTTGTAGCTGGGAGCAACAGACTTGATAGCCGTATAAACTTTTTTCTGTAGCTGCAAGGCAAAGAGTCAATAACCGCGTTAATTCGTATTTTGTGGTTGTGCACCACAGAAAAGATAGTCGTATTAAGTTTTTGTAGCTGGTAGCAACAGACTTGATGGCCGTATAAATTTTTTTCTGTAGCTGCAAGGCAAAGAGTCAATAACCGCGTTAAACTGTCTTTTGTGGCTGTGCGCCACAGGGTATACAGTCGTATTAGGTTTTTGTAGTTGTGAGCAACAGACTTGATAGCCGTATAAGCTTTTTCCTGTAGCTGCAAGGCAAAGAGTCAATAACCGCGTTAATTTGTCTTTTGTGGCTGTGCGCCACAGAATAGATAGTCGTATCAGGTTCTTGTAGCTGGGAGCAACAGACTTGATAGCCGTATGAACTTTTTCCTGTAGCTGCAAGGCAAAGAGTCAATAACCGCGTTAATTTGTCTTTTGTGGCTGTGCGCCACAGAATATAAAGTCGTATTAGGTTTTTGTAGCTGGGAGCAACAGACTTGATAGCCGTATAAGCTTTTTTTTCTGTAGCTGCAAGCCAAAGAGTCGATAACAGCGTTAATTCGTATTTTGTGGCTGTGCGCCACAGAATATATAGTCGTATTAGGTTCTTGTAGCTGTGAGCAATTGGTAGCCGTATAAGCTTTTCTCTGTAGCTGCAAGCCAAAGAGTCGATAACAGCGTTAATTCGTATTTTGTGGCTGTGCGCCACATAATAGATTGTCGTA
>CAXIWQ010000484.1:0-17088 GCA_964036275.1 Litoditis marina
TTTTTGGTTAGCACCGCCACTCAATTATTTCGGGACAGTTTCAACTTATACAAATAAGATGAACATTTTTAGTTTCTACACATGAGAGGAGTTCAAAAATACCAAGTTTGATACTAAATCTCACGTAGGGCGAAAATCGCAACTCCATTCACGTCAACTTGGGGGTGTTTTTGGTTAGCACGGCCACTCAATTAATTCGGGACTGTTTCAACTTATGCAAATAAGATGAACATTTTTGAGTTTTCTACACATGAGAGGAGTTCAAAAATACCAAGTTTGAACACTAAATCTCACGTAGGGCAAAAAATCGCAACTCCATTCACGTCAATTTGGGGGTGGTTTTTGGGTTAGCACCGCCACTCAATTATTCGGGACTGTTTCAACTTATGCTAATAAGATGAACATTTTTGAGTTTCTACACATGAGGGGGAGTTCAAAAATACCAAGTTTGAACACTAAATCTCACGTAGGGCAAAAATCGCAACTCCATTCACGTCAATTTGGGGGTGTTTTTGGTTAGCACCGCCACTCAATTATTCGGGACTGTTTCAACTTATGCTAATAAGATGAACATTTTTAAGTTTCTACACATGAGAGGAGTTCAAAAATACCAAGTTTTGAACACTAAATCTCGCGTAGGGCGAAAATCGCAACTCCATTCACGTCAACTTGGGGGTGTTTTTGGTTAGCACCGCCACTCATTATTTCGGGACTGTTTCAACTTATGCTAATAAGATAAACATTTTTAAGTTTCTACACATGAGAGGAGTTCAAAAATACCAAGTTTGAACACTAAATCTCACGTAGGGCGAAAATCGCAACTCCATTCACGTTCTTACACATGAGAGGAGTTCAAAAATACCAAGTTTGAACACTAAATCCCACGTAGGGCGAAAATCGCAACTCCATTCACGTCAACTTGGGGGTGTTTTTGGTTTAGCACCGCCACTCAATTATTTCGGGACTGTTTCAACTTATACAGATAAGATGAACATTTTTAAGTTTCTACACATGAGAGGAGTTCAAAAATACCAAGTTTGAATACTAAATCTCACGTAGGGCGAAAATCGCAACTCCATTCACGTCAACTTGGGGGGTGTTTTTGGTTAGCACGGCCACTCAATTATTTCGGGACTGTTTCAACTTATGCAAATAAGATGAACATTTTTAAGTTTCTACACATGAGAGGAGTTCAAAAATACCAAGTTTGAATACTAAATCTCACGTAGGGCAAAATCGCAACTCCATTCACGTCAATTTGGGGTGTTTTTGGTTAGCACCGCCACTCAATTATTTCGGGACTGTTTCAACTTATACAAATAAGATGAACATTTTAAGTTTCTACACATGAGAGGAGTTCAAAAATACAAGTTTGAATACTAAATCTCACGTAGGGCGAAAATCGCAACTCCATTCACGTCAACTTGGGGGGTGTTTTTGGTTAGCACGGCCACTCAATTATTTCGGGACTGTTTCAACTTATGCAAATAAGATGAACATTTTGAGTTTCTACACATTGAGAGGAGTTCAAAAATACCCAAGTTTGAACACCTAAATCCCACGTAGGGCGAAAATCGCAAACTCCATTCACGTCAACTTGGGGGTGTTTTTGGTTAGCACGGCCACTCAATTATTTCGGGGACTGTTTCAACTTATACAAATAAGATGAACATTTTAAGTTTCTACACATGAGAGGAGTTCAAAATACCACGTTTGAATACTAAATCTCACGTAGGGCGAAAATCGCAACTCCATTCACGTCAATTTGGGGTGTTTTTGGTTAGCACCGCCACTCAATTTATTCGGGACTGTTTCAACTTATACAAATAAGATGAACATTTTTAAGTTTCTACACATGAGAGGAGGTTCAAAAATACCAAGTTTGGATACTAAATCTCACGTAGGGCGAAAATCGCAACTCCATTCACGTCAACTTGGGGGGTGTTTTTGGTTAGCACGGCCACTCAATTATTCGGGACTGTTTCAACTTATGCGAATAAGATGAACATTTTGAGTTTCTACACATGAGAGGAGTTCAAAAACACCAAGTTTGAACACTAAATCCCACGTAGGGCGAAAATCGCAACTCCATTCACGTCAACTTGGGGGTGTTTTTGGTTAGCACGGCCACTCAATTATTCGGGACTGTTCAACTTATACAAATAAGATGAACATTTTTAAGTTTCTACACATGAGAAGAGTTCAAAATACAAGTATGAATACTAAATCTCACGTACGGCGAAAATCGCAACTCCATTCACGTCAACTTGGGGGTGTTTTTGGTTAGCACGGCCACTCAATTATTTCGGGACTGTTTCAACTTATGCAAATAAGATGAACATTTTTGAGTTTTCTACACATGAGAGGAGTTCAAAAACACCAAGTATGAATACTAAATCTCACGTAGGGCGAAAATCGCAACTCCATTCACGTCAACTTGGGGGTGTTTTTGGTTAGCACGGCCACTCAATTATTTCGGGACTGTTTCAACTTATGCAAATAAGATGAACATTTTTAAGTTTCTACACATGAGAGGAGATCAAAAATACCAAGTTTGAATACTAAAATCTCACGTAGGGCAAAATCGCAACCTCCATTCACGTCAATTTGGGGTGTTTTTGGTTAGCACCGCCACTCAATTATTTCGGGACTGTTTCAACTTATACAAATAAGATGAACATTTTTAAGTTTCTACACATGAGAGGAGTTCAAAAATACCAAGTTTGAATACTAAATCTCACGTAGGGCGAAAATCGCAACTCCATTCACGTCAACTTGGGGGTGTTTTTGGTTAGCACGGCCACTCAATTATTTCGGGACTGTTTCAACTTATGCAAATAAGATGAACATTTTTGAGTTTCTACACATGAGAGGAGTTCAAAATACCAAGTTTGAACACTAAATCCCACGTAGGGCGAAAATCGCAACTCCATTCACGTCAACTTGGGGGTGTTTTTGGTTAGCACGGCCACTCAATTATTTCGGGACTGTTCAACTTATACAAAAAAGATGAACATTTTAAGTTTCTACACATGAGAGGAGTTCAAAATACCACGTTTGAATACTAAATCTCACGTAGGGCGAAAATCGCAACTCCATTCACGTCAATTTGGGGGTGTTTTTGGTTAGCACCGCCACTCAATTATTCGGGACTGTTTCAACTTATACAAATAAGATGAACATTTTTAGTTTCTACACATGAGAGGAGTTCAAAAATACCAAGTTTGAATACTAAATCTCACGTAGGGCGAAAATCGCAACTCCATTCACGTCAACTTGGGGGTGTTTTGGTTAGCACGGCCACTCAATTATTTCGGGACTGTTTCAACTTATGCGAATAAGATGAACATTTTTGAGTTTCTACACATGAGAGGAGTTCAAAAACACAAGTTTGAACACTAAATCCCACGTAGGGCGAAAATCGCAACTCCATTCACGTCAACTTGGGGGTGTTTTTGGTTAGCACGGCCACTCAATTATTTCGGGACTGTTTCAACTTATACAAATAAGATGAACATTTTTAAGTTTCTACACATGAGAAGAGTTCAAAAATACCAAGTATGAATACTAAATCTCACGTACGGCGAAAATCGCAACTCCATTCACGTCAACTTGGGGGTGTTTTTGGTTAGCACGGCCACTCAATTATTTCGGGGACTGTTTCAACTTATGCAAATAAGATGAACATTTTTGAGTTTCTACACATGAGAGGAGTTCAAAAACACCAAGTATGAATACTAAATCTCACGTACGGCGAAAATCGCAACTCCATTCACGTCAACTTGGGGGTGTTTTTGGTTAGCACGGCCACTCAATTATTTCGGACTGTTTCAACTTATGCAAATAAGATGAACATTTTTGAGTTTCTACACATGAGAGGAGTTCAAAAAACACCAAGTTTGAACACTAAATCCCACGTAGGCGAAAATCGCAACTCCATTCACGTCAACTTGGGGGTGTTTTTGGTTAGCACGGCCACTCAATTATTTCGGGACTGTTTCAACTTATACAAATAAGATGAACATTTTTAAGTTTCTACACATGAGAGGAGTTCAAAAATACCAAGTTTGAATACTAAATCTCACGTACGGCGAAAATCGCAACTCCATTCACGTCAACTTGGGGGTGTTTTTGGTTAGCACGGCCACTCAATTATTTCGGGACTGTTTCAACTTATACAAATAAGATGAACATTTTTAAGTTTCTACACATGAGAAGAGTTCAAAAATACCAAGTATGAATACTAAATCTCACGTACGGCGAAAATCGCAACTCCATTCACGTCAATTTGGGGGGTGTTTTTGGTTAGCACCGCCACTCAATTATTTCGGGACTGTTTCAACTTATACAAATAAGATGAACATTTTTAAGTTTCTACACATGAGAGGAGTTCAAAAATACCAAGTTGAATACTAAATCTCACGTAGGGCGAAAATCGCAACTCCATTCACGTCAACTTGGGGGTGTTTTTGGTTAGCACGGCCACTCAATTATTTCGGGACTGTTTCAACTTATACAAATAAGATGAACATTTTTGAGTTTCTACACATGAGAGGAGTTTCAAAAACACCAAGTTTGAACACTAAATCCCACGTAGGCGAAATCGCAACTCCATTCACGTCAACTTGGGGGTGTTTTTGGTTAGCACGGCCACTCAATTATTCGGGACTGTTTCAACTTATACATATAAGATGAACATTTTTAAGTTTCTACACATGAGAGGAGTTCAAAAATACCAAGTTTGAATACTAAATCTCACGTACGGCGAAAATCGCAACTCCATTCACGTCAACTTGGGGGTGTTTTTGGTTAAGCACCGCCACTCAATTATTTCGGGGACTGTTTCAACTTATGCTAATAAGATGAACATTTTTAAGTTCTACACATGAGAGGAGTTCAAAAATACCAAGTTTGAATACTAAATCCCACGTAGGGCGAAAATCGCAACTCCATTCACGTCAACTTGGGGGTGTTTTGGTTAGCACGGCCACTCAATTATTTCGGGACTGTTTCAACTTATACAAATAAGATGAACATTTTCAAGTTTCTACACATGAGAGGAGTTCAAAAATACCAAGTTTGAATACTAAATCTCACGTAGGGCGAAAATCGCAACTCCATTCACGTCAACTTGGGGGTGTTTTTGGTTAGCACGGCCACTCAATTATTTCGGGACTGTTTCAACTTATGCAAATAAGATGAACATTTTTGAGTTTCTACACATGAGAGGAGTTCAAAAACACCAAGTTTGAACACTAAATCCCACGTAGGGCGAAAATCGCAACTCCATTCACGTCAACTTGGGGGTGTTTTTGGTTAGCACGGCCACTCAATTATTTCGGGACTGTTTCAACTTATACAAATAAGATGAACATTTTTAAGTTTCTACACATGAGAGGAGTTTCAAAAACACCAAGTATGAATACTAAATCTCACGTACGGCGAAAATCGCAACTCCATTCACGTCAACTTGGGGGTGTTTTTGGTTAGCACGGCCACTCAATTATTCGGGACTGTTTCAACTTATGCAAATAAGATGAACATTTTTGAGTTTCTACACATGAGAGGAGTTCAAAAACACCAAGTTTGAACACTAAATCCCACGTAGGGCGAAAATCGCAACTCCATTCACGTCAACTTGGGGGTGTTTTTGGTTAGCACGGCCACTCAATTATTCGGGACTGTTTCAACTTATACAAATAAGATGAACATTTTTAAGTTTCTACACATGAGAGGAGTTCAAAAATACCAAGTTTGAATACTAAATCTCACGTACGGCGTAATCGCAACTCCATTCACGTCAACTTGGGGGTGTTTTTGGTTAGCACGGCCACTCAATTATTTCGGGACTGTTTCAACTTATACAAATAAGATGAACATTTTTAAGTTTCTACACATGAGAAGAGTTCAAAAATACCAAGTATGAATACTAAATCTCACGTACGGGCGAAAATCGCAACTCCATTCACGTCAATTTGGGGGTGTTTTTGGTTAGCACCGCCACTCAATTATTTCGGGACTGTTTCAACTTATACAAATAAGATGAACATTTTAAGTTTCTACACATGAGAGGAGTTCAAAATACCAAGTTTGAATACTAAATCTCACGTAGGGCGAAAATCGGCAACTCCATTCACGTCAACTTGGGGGTGTTTTTGGGTAGCACGGGCCACTCAATTATTTCGGGACTGTTTCAACTTATACAAATAAGATGAACATTTTTGAGTTTCTACACATGAGAGGAGTTCAAAAACACAAGTTTGAACACTAAATCCCACGTAGGGCGAAAATCGCAACTCCATTCACGTCAACTTGGGGGTGTTTTTGGTTTAGCACGGCCACTCAATTATTTCGGGACTGTTTCAACTTATACAAATAAGATGAACATTTTTAAGTTTCTACACATGAGAGGAGTTCAAAAATACCAAGTTTGAATACTAAATCTCACGTACGGCGAAAATCGCAACTCCATTCACGTCAACTTGGGGGGTGTTTTTGGTTAGCACCGCCACTCAATTATTTCGGGACTGTTTCAACTTATGCAAATAAGATGAACATTTTTAAGTTTCTACACATGAGAGGAGTTCAAAAATACCAAGTTTGAATACTAAATCTCACGTAGGCAAAAATCGCAACTCCATTCACGTCAATTTGGGGGGTGTTTTTGGTTAGCACCGCCACTCAATTATTTCGGGACTGTTTCAACTTATACAAATAAGATGAACATTTTTAAGTTTCTACACATGAGAGGAGTTCAAAAATACCAAGTTTGAATACTAAATCTCACGTAGGGCGAAAATCGCAACTCCATTCACGTCAACTTGGGGGTGTTTTTGGTTAGCACGGCCACTCAATTATTTCGGGACTGTTTCAACTTATGCAAATAAGATGAACATTTTTGAGTTTCTACACATGAGAGGAGTTCAAAAACACCAAGTTTGAACACTAAATCCCACGTAGGGCGAAAATCGCAACTCCATTCACGTCAACTTGGGGGTGTTTTTGGTTAGCACGGCCACTCAATTATTTGCGGGACTGTTTCAACTTATACAAATAGATGAACATTTTTAAGTTTCTACACATGAGAGGAGTTCAAAAACACCAAGTATGAATACTAAATCTCACGTACGGCGAAAATCGCAACTCCATTCACGTCAACTTGGGGGTGTTTTTGGTTAGCACGGCCACTCAATTATTTCGGGACTGTTTCAACTTATGCAAATAAGATGAACATTTTTGAGGTTTCTACACATGAGAGGAGTTCAAAAACACCAAGTTTGAACACTAAATCCCACGTAGGGCGAAAATCGCAACTCCATTCACGTCAACTTGGGGGTGTTTTTGGTTAGCACGGCCACTCAATTATTTCGGGACTGTTTCAACTTATACAAATAAGATGAACATTTTTAAGTTTCTACACATGAGAGGAGTTCAAAAATACCAAGTTTGAATACTCAAATCTCACGTACGGCGAAAATCGCAACTCCATTCACGTCAACTTGGGGGGTGTTTTTGGTTAGCACGGCCACTCAATTATTTCGGGACTGTTTCAACTTATACAAATAAGATGAACATTTTTAAGTTTCTACACATGAGAAGAGTTCAAAAATACCAAGTATGAATACTAAATCTCACGTACGGCGAAAATCGCAACTGCCATTCACGTCAATTTGGGGGGTGTTTTTGGTTAGCACCGCCACTCAATTATTTCGGGACTGTTTCAACTTATACAAATAAGATGAACATTTTTAAGTTTCTACACATGAGAGGAGGTTCAAAAATACCAAGTTTGAATACTAAATCTCACGTAGGGCGAAAATCGCAACTCCATTTCACGTCAACTTGGGGGTGTTTTTGGGTTAGCACGGCCACTCAATTATTTCGGACTGTTTCAACTTATACCAAATAAGATGAACATTTTTGAGTTTCTACACATGAGAGGAGTTCAAAAACACCAAGTTTGAACACTAAATCCCACGTAGGGCGAAAATCGCAACTCCATTCACGTCAACTTGGGGGGTGTTTTTGGTTAGCACGGCCACTCAATTATTTCGGGACTGTTTCAACTTATACAAATAAGATGAACATTTTTAAGTTTCTACACATGAGAGGAGTTCAAAAATACCAAGTTTGAATACTAAATCTCACGTACGGCGAAATCGCAACTCCATTCACGTCAACTTGGGGGTGTTTTTGGTTAGCACCGCCACTCAATTATTTCGGGACTGGTTTCAACTTATGCAAATAAGATGAACATTTTTAAGTTTCTACACATGAGAGGAGTTCAAAAATACCAAGTTTGAATACTAAATCTCACGTAGGGCAAAAATCGCAACTCCATTCACGTCAATTTGGGGGGTGTTTTTGGTTAGCACCGCCACTCAATTATTTCGGGACTGTTTCAACTTATACAAATAAGATGAACATTTTTAAGTTTCTACACATGAGAGGAGTTCAAAAATACCAAGTTTGAATACTAAATCTCACGTAGGGCGAAAATCGCACTCCCATTCACGTCAACTTGGGGGTGTTTTTGGTTAGCACGGCCACTCAATTATTTCGGGACTGTTTCAACTTATGCAAATAAGATGAACATTTTGAGTTTCTACACATGAGAGGAGTTCAAAAACACCAAGTTTGAACACTAAATCCCACGTAGGGCGAAAATCGCAACTCCATTCACGTCAACTTGGGGGTGTTTTTGGTTAGCACGGCCACTCAATTATTTCGGGACTGTTTCAACTTATACAAATAAGATGAACATTTTTAAGTTTCTACACATGAGAGGAGTTCAAAAATACCACGTTTGAATACTAAATCTCACGTACGGCGAAAATCGCAACTCCATTCACGTCAACTTGGGGGTGTTTTGGTTAGCACCGCCACTCAATTATTTCGGGACTGTTTCAACTTATACAAATAAGATGAACATTTTTAAGTTTCTACACATGAGAGGAGTTCAAAAATACCCAAGTTTGAATACTAAATCTCACGTACGGCGAAAATCGCAACTCCATTCACGTCAACTTGGGGGGTGGTTTTTGGTTAGCACCGCCACTCAATTATTTCGGGACTGTTTCAACTTATGCAAATAAGATGAACATTTTTAAGTTTCTACACATGAGAGGAGTTCAAAATACCAAGTTTGAATACTAAATCTCACGTAGGGCAAAAATCGCAACTCATTCACGTCAATTTGGGGGTGGTTTTTTGGTTAGCACCGCCACTCAATTATTTCGGGACTGTTTCAACTTTATACAATAAGATGAACATTTTTAAGTTTCTACACATGAGAGGAGTTCAAAATATACCAAGTTTGAATACTAAATCTCACGTAGGGCGAAAATCGCAACTCCATGTCACGTCAACTTGGGGGTGTTTGGTTAGCACGGCCACTCAATTATTTCGGGACTGTTTCAACTTATGCAAATAGATGAACATTTTTGAGTTTCTACACATGAGAGGAGTTCAAAAACACAAGTTTGAACACTAAATCCCACGTAGGGCGAAAATCGCAACTCCATTCACGTCAACTTGGGGGTGTTTTTGGTTAGCACGGCCACTCAATTATTTCGGGACTGTTTCAACTTATACAAATAAGATGAACATTTTTAAGTTTCTACACATGAGAGGAGTTCAAAAATACCAAGTTTGAATACTAAATCTCACGTACGGCGAAAATCGCAACTCCATTCACGTCAACTTGGGGGTGTTTTTGGTTAGCACGGCCACTCAATTATTTCGGGACTGTTTCAACTTATGCAAATAAGATGAACATTTTTGAGTTTCTACACATGAGAGGAGTTCAAAAACACCAAGTTTGAACACTAAATCCCACGTAGGGCGAAAATCGCAACTCCATTCACGTCAACTTGGGGGGTGTTTTTGGTTAGCACGGCCACTCAATTATTTCGGGACTGTTTCAACTTATACAAATAAGATGAACATTTTTAAGTTTCTACACATGAGAGGATTCATAAAATACCAAGTTTGAATACTAAATCTCACGTACGGCGAAAATCGCAACTCCATTCACGTCAACTTGGGGGTGTTTTTGGTTAGCACCGCCACTCAATTATTTCGGGACTGTTTCAACTTATGCAAATAAGATGAACATTTTTAAGTTTCTACACATGAGAGGAGTTCAAAAATACCAAGTTTGAATACTAAATCTCACGTAGGGCGAAAATCGCAATTCCATTCACGTCAACTTGGGGGTGTTTTTGGTTAGCCACCGCCACTCAATTATTTCGGGACTGTTTCAACTTATACAAATAAGATGAACATTTTTAAGTTTCTACACATGAGAGGAGTTCAAAAATACCAAGTTTGAATACTAAATCTCACGTACGGCGAAAATCGCAACTCCATTCACGTCAACTTGGGGGTGTTTTTGGTTAGCACGGCCACTCAATTATTTCGGGGACTGTTGTCAACTTATGCAAATAAGATGAACATTTTTGAGTTTCTACACATGAGAGGAGTTCAAAAACACCAAGTTTGAACACTAAATCCCTCGTAGGGCGAAAATCGCAACTCCATTCACGTCAACTTGGGTGGTGTTTTTGGTAGCACGGCCACTCAATTATTTCGGGACTGTTTCAACTTAGCAAATAAGATGAACATTTTTGAGTTTCTACACATGAGAGGAGTTCAAAAACACCAAGTTTGAACACTAAATCCCACGTAGGGCGAAATCGCAACTCCATTCACGTCAACTTGGGGGGTGTTTTTGGTTAGCACGGCCACTCAATTATTTCGGGACTGTTTCAACTTATACAAATAAGATGAACATTTTTAAGTTTCTACACATGAGAGGAGTTCAAAAATACAAGTTTGAATACTAAATCTCACGTACGGCGAAAATCGCAACTCCATTCACGTCAACTTGGGGGGGTGTTTTTGGTTAGCACCGCCACTCAATTATTTCGGGACTGTTTCAACTTATGCAAATAAGATGAACATTTTTAAGTTTCTACACATGAGAGGAGTTCAAAAATACCAAGTTTGAATACTAAATCTCACGTAGGGCGAAAATCGCAATTCCATTCACGTCAACTTGGGGGTGTTTTTGGTTAGCACCGCCACTCAATTATTTCGGGGACTGTTTCAACTTATACAAATAAGATGAACATTTTTAAGTTTCTAACACATGAGAGGAGTTCAAAAATACCAAGTTTGAATACTAATCTCACGTAGGGCGAAAATCGCAACTCCATTCACGTCAATTTGGGGGGTGTTTTTTGGTTAGCACCGCCACTTAATTATTTCAGGACTGTTTCAACTTATGCTAATAAGATGAACATTTTTTGAGTTTCTACACATGAGAGGAGTTCAAAAATACCAAGTTTGAACACTAAATCTCACGTAGGGCAAAAATCGCAACTCCATTCACGTCAATTTGGGGGTGTTTTTGGTTAGCACCGCCACTCAATTATTTCGGGGACTGTTTCAACTTATGCTAATAAGATGAACATTTTTGAGTTTCTACACATGAGGGGAGTTCAAAAATACCAAGTTTGAACACTAAATCTCACGTAGGGCAAAAATCGCAACTCCATTCACGTCAATTTGGGGGTGTTTTTGGTTAGCACCGCCACTCAATTATTTCGGGACTGTTTCAACTTATGCTAATAAGATGAACATTTGTTAAGTTTCTACACATGAGAGGAGTTCAAAAATACCAAGTTTGAACACTAAATCTCGCGTAGGGCGAAAATCGCAACTCCATTCACGTCAACTTGGGGGTGTTTTTGGTTAGCACCGCCACTCAATTATTTCGGGGACTGGTTTCAACTTATGCTAATAAGATAAACATTTTTAAGTTTCTACACATGAGAGGAGTTCAAAAATCCAAGTTTTGAACACTAAATCTCACGTAGGGCGAAATCGCAACTCCATTCACGTTTCTACACTTGAGAGGAGTTCAAAAATACCAAGTTTGAACACTAAATCCCACGTAGGGCGAAAATCGCAACTCCATTCACGTCAACTTGGGGGTGTTTTTGGTTAGCACCGCACTCAATTATTTCGGGACTGTTTCAACTTATACAGATAAGATGAACATTTTTAAGTTTCTACACATGAGAGGAGTTCAAAAATACCAAGTTTGAATACTAAATCTCACGTAGGGCGAAAATCGCAACTCCATTCACGTCAACTTGGGGGTGGTTTTTGGTTAGCACGGCCACTCAATTATTTCGGACTGTTTCAACTTATGCAAATAAGATGAACATTTTTAAGTTTCTACACATGAGAGGAGTTCAAAAAATACCAAGTTTGAATACTAAATCTCACGTAGGGCAAAAATCGCAACTCCATTCACGTCAATTTGGGGTGTTTTTGGTTAGCACCGCACTCAATTATTTCGGACTGTTTCAACTTATACAAATAAGATGAACATTTTTAAGTTTCTACACATGAGAGGAGTTCAAAAATACCAAGTTTGAATACTAAATCTCACGTAGGGCGAAAATCGCAACTCCATTCACGTCAACTTGGGGGTGTTTTTGGTTAGCACGGCCTCTCAATTATTTCGGGACTGTTTCAACTTATGCAAATAAGATGAACATTTTTGAGTTTCTACACATGAGAGGAGTTCAAAAATACCAAGTTTGAACACTAAATCCCACGTAGGGCGAAAATCGCAACTCCATTCACGTCAACTTGGGGGTGTTTTTGGTTAGCACGGCCACTCAATTATTTCGGGACTGTTTCAACTTATACAAATAAGATGAACATTTTTAAGTTTCTACACATGAGAGGAGTTCAAAAATACCACGTTTGAATACTAAATCTCACGTAGGGCGAAAATCGCAACTCCATTCACGTCAATTTGGGGGGTGTTTTTGGTTAGCACCGCCACTCAATTATTTCGGGACTGTTTCAACTTATACAAATAAGATGAACATTTTTAAGTTTCTACACATGAGAGGAGTTCAAAAATACCAGGTTTGAATACTAAATCTCACGTAGGGCGAAAATCGCAACTCCATTCACGCTCAACTTGGGGGTGTTTTTGGTTAGCACGGCCACTCAATTATATTTCGGGACTGTTTCAACTTATGCGAATAAGATGAACATTTTTGAGTTTCTACACATGAGAGGAGTTCAAAAACACCAAGTTTGAACACTAAATCCCACGTAGGGCGAAAATCGCAACTCCATTCACGTCAACTTGGGGGTGTTTTTGGTTAGCACGGCCACTCAATTATTTCGGGACTGTTTTCAACTTATACAAATAAGATGAACATTTTTAAGTTTCTACACATGAGAAGAGTTCAAAAATACCAAGTATGAATACTAAATCTCACGTACGGCGAAAATCGCAACTCCATTCACGTCAACTTGGGGGTGTTTTTGGTTAGCACGGCCACTCAATTATTTCGGGACTGTTTCAACTTATGCAAATAAGATGAACATTTTGAGTTTCTACACATGAGAGGAGTTCAAAAACACCAAGTATGAATACTAAATCTCACGTACGGCGAAAATCGCAACTCCTTCACGTCCAACTTGGGGGTGTTTTTTGGGTTAGCACGGCCCACTCAATTATTTCGGGACTGTTTCAACTTATGCAAATAAGATGAACATTTTTGAGTTTCTACACATGAGAGGAGTTCAAAACACCAAGTTTGAACACTAAATCCCACGTAGGGCGAAAATCGCAACTCCATTCACGTCAACTTGGGGGTGTTTTTGGTTAGCACGGCCACTCAATTATTTCGGGACTGTTTCAACTTATACAAATAAGATGAACATTTTAAGTTTCTACACATGAGAGGAGTTCAAAAATACCAAGTTTGAATACTAAATCTCACGTACGGCGAAAATCGCAACTCCATTCACGTCAACTTGGGGGTGTTTTTGGTTAGCATGGCCACTCAATTATTTCGGGACTGTTTCAACTTATACAAATAAGATGAACATTTTTAAGTTTCTACACATGAGAGGAGTTCAAAAACACCAAGTTTGAACACTAAATCCCACGTAGGGCGAAAATCGCAACTCCATTCACGTCAACTTGGGGGTGTTTTTGGTTAGCACGGCCACTCAATTATTTCGGGGACTGTTTCAACTTATACAAATAAGATGAACATTTTTAAGTTTCTACACATGAGAAGAGTTCAAAAATACCAAGTATGAATACTAAATCTCACGTACGGCGAAAATCGCAACTCCATTCACGTCAATTTGGGGGTGTTTTTGGTTAGCACCGCCACTCAATTATTTCGGGACTGTTTCAACTTATACAAATAAGATGAACATTTTTAAGTTTCTACACATGAGAGGAGTTCAAAAATACCAAGTTTGAATACTAAATCTCACGTAGGGCGAAAATCGCAACTCCATTCACGTCAACTTGGGGGTGTTTTTGGTTAGCACGGGCCACTCAATTATTTCGGGGACTGTTCAACTTATGCGAATAAGATGAACATTTTTGAGTTTCTACACATGAGAGGAGTTCAAAAACACCAAGTTTGAACACTAAATCCCACGTAGGGGCGAAAATCGCAACTCCATTCACGTCAACTTGGGGGTGTTTTTGGTTAGCACGGCCACTCAATTATTTCGGGACTGTTTCAACTTATACAAATAAGATGAACATTTTTAAGTTTCTACACATGAGAGGAGTTCAAAAATACCAAGTTTGAAATACTAAATCTCACGTACGGCGAAAATCGCAACTCCATTCACGTCAACTTGGGGGTGTTTTTGGTTAGCACCGCCACTCAAATATTTCGGGACTGTTTCAACTTATGCAAATAAGATGAACATTTTAAGTTTCTACACATGAGAGGAGTTCAAAAATACCAAGTTTGAATACTAAATCTCACGTTAGGGCAAAAATCGCAACTCCATTCACGTCAATTTGGGGGGTGTTTTTGGTTAGCACCGCCACTCAATTATTTCGGGGACTGTTTCAACTTATACAAATAAGATGAACATTTTTAAGTTTCTACACATGAGAGGAGTTCAAAAATACCAAGTTTGAATACTAAATCTCACGTAGGGCGAAAATCGCAACTCCATTCACGTCAACTTGGGGGGTGTTTTTGGTTAGCACGGCCACTCAATTATTTCGGGACTGTTTCAACTTATGCAAATAAGATGAACATTTTTGAGTTTCTACACATGAGAGGAGTTCAAAAACACCAAGTTTTGAACACTAAATCCCACGTAGGGCGAAAATCGCAACTCCATTCACGTCAACTTGGGGGTGTTTTTGGTTAGCACGGCCACTCAATTATTTCGGACTGTTTCAACTTATACAAATAAGATGAACATTTTTAAGTTTCTACACATGAGAGGAGTTCAAAAATACCACGTTTGAATACTAAATCTCACGTAGGGCGAAAATCGCAACTCCATTCACGTCAATTTGGGGGTGTTTTTGGTTAGCACCGCCACTCAATTATTTCGGGACTGTTTCAACTTATACAAATAAGATGAACATTTTTAGTTTCTACACATGAGAGGAGTTCAAAAATACCAAGTTTGAATACTAAATCTCACGTAGGGCGAAAATCGCAACTCCATTCACGTCAACTTGGGGGTGTTTTTGGTTAGCACGGCCACTCAATTATTTCGGGACTGTTTCAACTTATGCGAATAAGATGAACATTTTTGAGTTTCTACACATGAGAGGAGTTCAAAAACACCAAGTTTGAACACTAAATCCCACGTAGGGCGAAAATCGCAACTCCATTCACGTCTACTTGGGGGTGTTTTTGGTTAGCACGGCCACTCAATTATTTCGGGACTGTTTCAACTTATACAAATAAGATGAACATTTTTAAGTTTCTACACATGAGAAGAGTTCAAAAATACCAAGTATGAATACTAAATCTCACGTACGGCGAAAATCGCAACTCCATTCACGTCAACTTGGGGGGTGTTTTTGGTTAGCACGGCCACTCAATTATTTCGGGACTGTTTCAACTTATGCAAATAAGATGAACATTTTTGAGTTTCTACACATGAGAGGAGTTCAAAAACACCAAGTTTGAACACTAAATCCCACGTAGGGCGAAAATCGCAACTCCATTCACGTCAACTTGGGGGTGTTTTTGGTTAGCACGGCCACTCAATTATTGCGGGACTGTTTCAACTTATACAAATAAGATGAACATTTTTAAGTTTCTACACATGAGAGGAGTTCAAAAATACCAAGTTTGAATACTAAATCTCACGTACGGCGAAAATCGCAACTCCATTCACGTCAACTTGGGGGTGTTTTTGGTTAGCACCGCCACTCAATTATTTCGGGACTGTTTCAACTTATGCAAATAAGATGAACATTTTTAAGTTTCTACACATGAGAGGAGTTCAAAAATACCAAGTTTGAATACTAAATCTCACGTAGGGCGAAAATCGCAATTCCATTCACGTCAACTTGGGGTGGTTTTTGGTTAGCACCGCCACTCAATTATTTCGGGACTGTTTCAACTTATACAAATAAGATGAACATTTTAAGTTTCTACACATGAGAGGAGTTCAAAAATACCAAGTTTGAATACTAAATCTCACGTAGGGCGAAAATCGCAACTCCATTCACGTCAATTTGGGGGTGTTTTTGGTTAGCACCGCCACTTAATTATTTCAGGACTGTTTCAACTTATGCTAATAAGATGAACATTTTTGAGTTTCTACACATGAGAGGAGTTCAAAAATACCAAGTTTGAACACTAAATCTCACGTAGGGCAAAAATCGCAACTCCATTCACGTCAATTTGGGGGTGTTTTTGGTTAGCACCGCCACTCAATTATTTCGGGACTGTTTCAACTTATGCTAATAAGATGAACATTTTGAGTTTCTACACATGAGAGGAGTTCAAAAATACCAAGTTTGAACACTAAATCCCACGTAGGGCAAAAAATCGCAACTCCATTCACGTCAATTTGGGGGGTGTTTTTGGTTAGCACGGCCACTCAATTATTTCGGGACTGTTTCAACTTATACAAATAAGATGAACATTTTTAAGTTTCTACACATGAGAGGAGTTCAAAAATACCAAGTTTGAATACTAAATCTCACGTAGGGCGTAAAATCGCAACTCCATTCACGTCAATTTGGGGGTGTTTTTG